>JAUTXW010000005.1:1152500-1267500 GCA_030620095.1 Kuschelorhynchus macadamiae | reverse complement strand
CAACCTTCTCACTTGTGTAAATGATTGGACGCTGCAACATGATACTGGACGTCCGACGGACACCATTTACCTCGACTTTGAGAAAGCATTCGACAAACTACCATTTAGAAGATTGCAGCATAAACTCGAACATTACGGCGTCAGGGGAGCATTGCTTCATTGGATCGGAAACTTTCTTGCCAAACGTCAATATCAGGTCAGAATTGATGGAGCAGTTTCAACAAGCAGAGAGGTGAGAAGTGGAGTTCCGCAGGGCTTAGTTCTCGGACTCCTCCTTTTCTTGGTCTACGTGAGTGACATGCCAGAAAACATCAAGTCGAAAATATGCTTTTTCGCGGACGACACCAAGCTGTACTGTGATCCATCAATCAATCGTGAGATGCTCCAAACTGACCTTCACCGAATAGAAAACTGGACCAAGTCATGGCTTATGTCCCTCAATGTGGATAAGTGCACATTTCTCCATATTGGCCCCAAGAATCCACTGCACAGTTATACTATGATGGGTCAACCCTTGAAGGTGGTTGATCAACAAAAAGACCTTGGAGTCTTTATAACCACTGATCTCAAATGGGAGAGCCACATTGCAAAAATTGTCAAAAAAGCCAACTCAATGATTTTTCTTATCAGAAGAGCTTTTAAAGATCACTCTGCTGACACAATTTACTGTACAAAACCTATATCAGACCAATACTGGAATTTGCTGTAAGCACATGGAACCCATACTATATAAAAGATATTGAGCTGCTTGAACGGGTCCAGCGACGGATAACCAAGATTCCACCCGAACTAAAAATGCTGTCCTATGAGGATCGTTGCTCTCGTCTGAACCTATCAACTCTTCAAGAGCGAAGGCAGCGAGGCGATCTTATACAGGTCCACAAAATATTATCTGGGTACTACAGTGTCCCGATTGCCTTCCTTCAGATTGCTGACCACACAAATCTCAGAGGCCACAGCAAGAAACTCATTAAAGAAAAATGCTCCAAGCTCTGCCGCAGAAACTTTTTTACAAATCGCATAGTTTATGTTTGGAACAGACTTGATCAGAGAACAGTAGATGCCTCTACAGTTAACTCTTTCAAGAACCGCTTAAATGCTAATCTCAGAGGAATCGACCGGGAACTGGTGCACTACTTTTAATTTCGAATTAGGCAACAACAGTGCACAGTCTAACTTCAAAAGTAAAATAGACTCATAGCGGTTTCATCGGCACTTTGCCGCCTACCGCCTTTAATTAATAATAATAATAATAATAATAAAAAATTGGTCACTACTTTTAAAATCACTTATAGGCCAATTCAATATTTCCTTGGTGACTAGGAACATGATATGCTTTTTGCAAAAAAACTAGCATGACCCCTTCCAATTTCTTCTGCTATTTTCAGTAAAGTTATCCTGATTTTTGATTATTGTAGCTGACTGTCTTATAAACACTTAGATTTATGTTTTAAATAAAATATGGTTTAAAATATATCTGTTGGCTGTAAAAGGTGGTGCTATAATGGTTAGATTAGAAAAAGTTCAGAAATAGCTTGTCCACATACAACATTCTCCATGCCTGTAATAAAGCCATGTTTTGAAAAGTTGTTAGCCAATAGTAAAAAATCATCATTCATCTATTTCTTCTACTTAAGCCTACCAAGTTATTACCTGTTTCAGGTTGTTCCCTCATAAAACAACTAAAAATTTGCTGTCTTTAGCTTGCTGATATAACACTCATTTGCCTTTGTAAATGTTTACAGGCATCTGACTTTTTAGAAAGTTTAATATTACTGATATAGTTTTGCTCCAAGTCAAAGATACAGTCCACGAAGTGTTTGGAATTTTGGCCTAATCTTTCTCCAAACTTTCCTTTAACAATTTTTGATATTTGATTGCTGTATCCAAATTCCAAGTTTTCAAGGTTTGCTTCCTATTTGTCTTGCACTCTTTTTTCAATTTCACAAAGCTAATTTTTTTTTAAATATAGAAGGTCTTTTCATGACTTTCTATATTCAAGACAAGAAAAAATAATCTCTTTCTGAGTCAAGGCAAGGCTGTTGTCGTGATGGATGAGTATTCTTTGCATCAAAAGGTTTTGCACATCACAGTGAGCACCAAACAATTAATCTTCCTTAGGTCTAACCTTAAAAATACATAATTTCTTACATTTAGTGCATTCTGAGTTTGTGAGTGTAAGCCAATATTTAATTAACGAATTGTTAATTTCCGCCTATTCATGCTTCCAGTTTCTTCCCAAACAAAACCAATGAAAACAATTTGTTTATTGAAACCAAAACTAATAAGAGCAACTTAAATAGTCAAAATAAGACAGTTTTTTGCTACAAAAACACTTTCTAAGCACTTACTACACCGTTTTGGGCAATCCACTACTTCTGTTCTGTTATATATATATATATATATATATATATATATATATATATATATATATATATATATATATATATATATATATATATATATATATATATATATATATTTTTTTTTACTAGAAACACTATTTAAGCAATAATCTATAAAGGGTTTTTAAATACAATCAACTCGGGTAGGGGCGCCAAACACACCAACAATTGCAATATACACAAATTTTTGAGGGTAATCACTATTTATTAACTCCAGTCTTCTTAACTAAGTAGAGGATTTAACTTAAAATAATCGATATTAGTTATAGAATAATTTTCAGCAATTTTAGGTTCATTAATTCTGGTATTACTACTTTCATTTAACAAAATAGGATAGTGGTCTGTTATATCTAAATGAATTATATAAGATTGATAATTAAGCATGGAATTTTTAGGTTTACATCTCATAAAAATATGGACTATACAACTATGTGTGTCATTATTTATCCGTATAATTTTATGTTTATATCAACATAACCCTTGCTGATTAACATAACCCATGCTGATTTAACATAGCAGTCTGTTGTTATTTTAGAAACATCATTTAAATTTATATTAATATCACCAATAAAAACTTCAACTTGACTGCTAAGCTTATTTAAAAAATAGTAATTCAAATCCTGAAAAAAAAACCAAATTTATATCAGATGAGGGTGGTTTATAAAGTGCATTTACTGAACAAGTTATATTGTGAATAGTAATATATTCTGCTTATCCATACCTTACAGCTAGTGAGTATTATATCCTAATATTAGATTTAGTAAATATATTTAATCCATTATTTTTATTATAGTTTGCAAGAGTTATCTAACCAAGTATATTAAATAAATTTGGGATGTGCAAATTCCAACATTCTCCAAGAATAATAATATCACAAATTGACAATCATATAACCCTAAAGATTTCAGATTGTCACAATCTTGCCTTATGCTATGAATGTTCAGATACAATATATTAACAATTTTGTTCTCTATATTTATGTATTTTAGTATTCAAAGGATCAACTGTGTCTGAAACAATTTCATGATATACTATGTCATCCGATTATACTATCATTTAATGTCAAATACTTTTGTTAGTAAGTCCAATAATCTTTAATTAAAAATAACAAAATCTTAATTGCTACTAACATTTTTTTGTAACTTCTGGTACTCTATATTGTTTTGTTTTTTAAAATTTGTGTTAAGATTATGACAATAGATGTGTTTAACGTATGTAATTAGGGTTGCCAGACTTCTGTGAACTCTAGGACTATTTAGGAATATGTCTTATTATTTTCTAGTAATTTAAAACCCACTCCTGGAAATACTATTATAATATATATTGTAAATTATTCTTCTTTTTTTAATAATAATTACAGTAAAACCCCAATTATCTCTGAGCGGATTAACTAGACCACGGATTATCTACATGCATCTTAGTTTCTCTGGGAATTCTGGAATGTGTTTTGTTCCAATGCCCAAAAAATGTAAACAATGACATCTATACTATTGGTCATTTTAAAAGAAACAGGAGATTTAATAATGCTATATGCAACATAATATATTCAGAATGTTAAAATACAGGGTGAGTCAACCAAGTGGCACCCCCCATTTATTTCTTAAACTATTAGGATTAGCTGAAAAAATTAAATACAAAAGTGTTTCGAATTTCAACAATATATATTTTTATGGTAACTGTTATTATACAGGGTCGGTCAAAAATGCTGGACGTGGTCTAAATGCAATTTTTTAAATAAGAACTTTTTTTTATTCATTTTTGGATTCTTCATATAATTCTAGAAAAAAAATTATATTGAGGTGATATAGCTAAATTTAACGGTTTATGAGATATTAATGTTTAAAAATTGTAAAAAAGACCTGTGAATCTTCACAACGTTACTTATTTATAACATGAATTATTTCGAAGTAATACGTAGTAAGTATACGAGGTAATTCAAGAATAATAAAAATATAAAATAACACCACTTAAAACTTACAACTTAAACTTAAAACAGGTTATACCTTTAAATTCACTGCAAATGTTCAAACTTATGCCCATTTTGTCGAATGCATATTTCCAACCTTCTCTCAATATTTTCAAGGACGCCTTGAAGAGTTTGTGGCGTAATTTCAACAAATGCATTCCTTATTCGATCCTTCATATCTTCTTGGTCAATTGGAGGAACTTTGTAGACCTTCTCCTTGACATCCCCATAGGAAAAAATCGCACGGTGTGAGATCCGGCGATCTTGCTTGCCACTGAATTTGACCTCCTCTTCCTTTCCACCTATTGGGATATAACTGGTGCAAATACTGACGAACATTGAGTGAAAAATGAGGCGGAGCACCATCTTTCTGATACCACATGTTTTGACGTTCTCGGATAGGAACATCTTCTAAAAGAATTGGAAAATGATTCACTAAAAAATGTAGGTACATTTCTCCATTTAAAACACCGTCAAAAAAATGAGGTCCAATAATTCGGTTTCCGAGAATCCCACCCCAGAAATTAAGAGACCATACTCTTTGATTGTCAATTGTTCTTATCCAATGGGGATTTGTGATACTATAATAGTACATATTATGCCTATTAACTACACCATTGCTCTTAAACGAAGCCTCGTCGGTGAACAAAACATTTTTTAAAAATAATACATCTTCATTAATATGCATCTGAAGGATCCTGCAAAAGTGTACCCTATTTTCGAAATCATCATCATAAAGTTCTTGCATCAAAGATAAATGGTAGGGATGGTATTTGTGTTTTTGAGATGTTCTGGAAACGGTACTTTGACATATCTAATTCACTGGCCAAAGTTCGTGAACTTACTTGAGGATTTTCTTCCAAACTTAACAAAACCTTTAAATTCATTGTCTTCGTTTATTATGAATTCTTTTTTTCTCTTTTTAGGATAAGCAACACTTTTTGTCTAAACCGATGTAGAGTTTTTTCAGAACTTCACGGCTTGGCTGTCTTCTACCTGGAAATTTTTCTTGGTATAGACGTTTAGCAGTTTTTATCTTACGCTGACATTCACCAATTAGTAAAATCATATCACTTAATTCGTTGATGGGGAACTTTTGATTAAACGCCATAAAAATTTATACTTTAAAATGTAAAATTTTTAATACTGACAAAACCTCAAATGAAATTTGCATCAACTGGTGTTTTTCCTACAAAAGTACAACTAACGTCGCGTCGCCCAAGAAACTAAACAATAAAATAACAAATCTTATGTTATGCCGTTATGCCGCAGGTATAATTTACAATTTTTAAACATTAATATCTCATAAACCGTTAAATTTAGCTATATCATTTCAATATAATTTTTTTTCTAGAATTTTATGAAAAATTCGAAAATGAATAAAAAAATGTAAGTTCTTATTTAAAAAATGCATAAGTTCTTATTTAAAAAATTGCTTGTGTTGACTCACCCTGTATATCTTTAAAATGTCTGCATTGAGTAATACATTCATATTAAATTGTTAATTTCTTGTGTGCTCATAATTGTCACCTGTATTTCAATATTAACTATTAAATGTTAAATCATTTAAACATCGACATATCCACACAATTTTCAACGTCAACGCAGGAAGTAGAGCCTACATTGATCAGCCCAGAGAACTTTCCCTGCCTCACTGCACTACTGATACAACTGGCATATTAAAGATTATTCATATAAATCCTTGGTCACTATGCAACAAGTTCTCTGATGTAAAGTTTTTTATTCAAAGTTCTGACTATGATGTAATTGCAATTTCTGAGACCTGGATGAATAATCAGATGCCTGCCTCCTTGTATGAAATTGAAAACTATAAACTCTTCAGAAAGGACAGGGATGGCAGAGGCGGAGGCGTGGCTCTTTATGTGTCTAGTAAAATCACAGTATCTTCGGTAAGAATTCCAGATGTTAACAATGGAATAGACCAACTTTGGGCTAGCGCAAAATATAAAAAGTTGGCTGTGGCTATAGGTGTAGTGTATCGTCCACCGTCTGTCTCTTATATGGAACTAAACTGTTTCTATGATGTGATATCTGATGTTTTTTTGCACTGTGATACATGTATATGCACGGGTGATTTTAATATAAATTTTCTACGTCAAAATACTTTAGAATACAATTTCATCTGTGATATTTTGAACACCTTTGGATTTAACCAACTCATTAAAGAACCCACTAGGATAGGGTCAAATAATTTATCTCTTATAGATCTAATTTTTGTAAATAAACCCAACTTAGTTATAAACAGAGGTGTAATAATTAGTGATCCTATAAAGACTGACCATGAAGTTGTTTACTGTTACATTAATTGTAAAATAGCAAAAAATGTGTGTACCAGAGTTGAAAGTAGAAGTTTAAAGATGGTATTTTCTGACCAATTTCAGGATGATCTGATGAATATAGATTGGCAAAGTCTTTATGTTTCAAATGATGTTAATACAAAAGTGCATATATTCAATAATGCTTTGATGTGCCTATTTGACACTTATTGTCCTGTTAAAAAAGTTCAATTGAAAAAACCAAAACCACCATGGTTGACTTATAATTTAAAAAAAATGATTGAACTAAAGCACAAGGCTTTTGATAGGTTCAAGAGGTCTAAATCTCATTTGGATAAACAATATTACATTCAGTTAAAGAATTATGTTGCTTTTGCCGTGAAAGCTGAGAAAAGGGCATATTTTTCTACACAACTAAACAACAATAGAAATAAAAATAAAAGTAGGCATGTATGGGATACACTTTTTAGTTGCAAAAATATAGATATTCCTTCTAATCTTAGAGTGCCAGATGTCATAAATAATTTTATCCTAGATAATTTGCCTCAAGCAAATATTAATCCAGATATAATATATGCCTTTCTCAATTCTACGGTTGAATGGGAGCCATTTCAATTTCAGTTGGTTTCGGAATTTCAGGTATTGGAATGTATTAGCTCCATCAGAAGTAATGCTGCAGGTGTAGATGGAATTTCCATAAGAATGTTAAAAACTTGTATGTTTTCTTGTTTAAAGCCTCTTGTCAATATAATTAATGTCTCTTTATTGAATGGGGCAGTGCCGGATATTTGGAAAATGGCTCTCATTACACCGTTACTCAAAGTAGGTGACCCTGCAAGCCTTAATGATCTAAGACCTATCAGTATTTTGCCTGCTGCATCGAAGGTTCTTGAAAAAATAGTAAAATTGCAAGTCTTGAATTTTCTCTCTACAAAAAATATTATACCTAAATTTCAATCTGGCTTCAGATTGAATTATAGCTGTGCTACAGCACTTCTTAGAATAACTAGTGATGTGACAAGAGCTTTCGATCAAGGTGACTGCTGCCCTTCTGTCTTAATAGATATGACAAAAGCATTTGATAGCCTAAACATAGATCTCTTACTAGCAAAATTAAGCTATTATAAAATTGAAACTAATGGTTGGTTTAGGAATTATCTTAGCGGAAGACAGCAGGCTGTAAGAATAAAAGATGCTGAAGGAGTGTCAAGATCTGACTGGAGGGCAGTGACGCGGGGTGTTCCGCAGGGATCTATTCCTGGACCTCTTATTTTCACTGTTTTCACGTCAGATCTGGTACATCATATGCACCATTCATTATATCATATGTACGCTGATGATTTGCAAGTATATTTTCCAACATCAATAAGTAATTTGGGTAATCCCATAAACTTAATCAATGAGGACTTGCAGCATATCACTGCTTGGGCTGCTGTCAACTCTCTTACTGTAAATCCTAGAAAAACTCAAGCAATTCTCTTTTCTCGGATTAACATCGATATACCAATGAATTCTCTGAAAATTACTGATACACATATTGATTGGGTGGATGAAGTTAAAAATCTAGGTCTTTTTATGGATAAAAAACTTACATTTAACACACATGTTAATAATATATGTCAACACTCATTTTTTAAACTCAAAATGTTAGGTATATGAATTTAAGAATATACTTCCCTCCAATATTAAAAAAATTATCTCTGAAAGCCTTGTGCTGTCTATACCAGGGTATCTTGACATGTATGGACCCTTCCTTACCAATCAAAATAAATACAGAATTCAAAAGATTCAGAATGCCTGTGTTCGATATATAAAGAATTTGTCACGAAGAGACCATGTGAGCCAACCTATTTGTGAGGTGTTTGGACTAAATATGTCTCAGAGGCGATATTCATGTCTTGGTTGTCAAGTACATAAACTTCTTTGTTCAAAAATACCTGAATATCTGACAGAGCTGATGATCCGTAGAAGTGAAACACACCAAGTGAATGTTCGTTTCAGAGACATGTTTACAATACCACAACATAACACTGAATTCTTTAAATCATGTTTCATGTACTTGTCTGACAATATTTATAACCACATTCCTGACAATTTTAAGAACCTTACTTTATCTGCATTTAAAAGGAAAATTAGTAGTTTTGTGTTAAATAGGCATCTCAGTCTCTAGAATTCTCATTGTAAGTTTTGACTTTACATGTAATCAAAGTCAAAATTTCAATGTAGGTTTTAAATTTATATATAATTCTATTTATAAGTTTAATTTATGGTGGTTATTAAAATACGCTTTGCGGAACTTTCCACCTTTGTATGTGATGATCAGCATTGTACATTTCCCATACAATAAAGATTATTTATTTATTTATTTATATAGGTACACAGCAAACTGTTAAAGCAAAACAAAAAAATTAAAAGCAAACCAAAGGGTCTGATTACATTACTTATTTAAATACTATATAGTTACATATGTGCAGTTTTTTATGTTGAAACGAAACTAAACTATTACATTAACGCCTATATACACTTGCATTATGAGTTTCGCCACAAGTCTGGCGAAAATTTCGGATGTTCTCTTGGTAATCACAAAGGTTCGTTTTGCTCCTGTTGGTGTTGTTGTACTCATCCTTCAACTAGTTGACTGTAGTGATGAAGACCTTAAGTATATAATATAATATATTTTTATATATATATATATATATATATATATATATATATATATATATATATATATATATATATTTATTGCAATTTGATATGGACCAACAATGGTCAACATCCCAATAATAGCGAATAGTGTAGTAGAAGGATTTTACTGAAACAGAAAGCCTTTGGACACTTTTTGAAATCTAATAAAAATATATTTTCAGTTTGAAACTAAAATTTAGAACAATGACTCTGGCAACCCTACACGTACTTAATGGAAAAACAAATCTGGGCACCCACCTTCATCTTTCTCATTATGCCAAAAACAAAAATTTAAGGTATCTACAACAAATAACCAGTCCAGTGCATACTGATCTTTTGCTTTTGGATGAACCTCTGTCTGACTGAAATTGGTAGGTTTTAAGCGATTCGAATTTATTTCTATCGCCAAAATATCACCTAATTTTTTAATTCCCTCAAAGTTTATTTTTACATCGGATGCATTATCGGTTATAAACTTGCCAGTTTCTTTAGGTGATAAAGTCATTATTTCTATAATATTTTAGATGTTAATACATATGAAATAACTCCTAGCCCAGAATTTAGGCTTCAAAAACAAAACAAAAAAAATATGGTTAAGTGGTGCATAGTAATGTTTTCTTCAGTTTGACTAATTGGCTGTCGTTTCTTAATAGTACTATTTACCAGATTGCTCTTCTCCCGGAGCTACCATGAGCTTAGTCAAAGCTGGAGTAATCCTTTAAATGATATACACTTTATTCCAGTTTTGAGACGTTATCGATTACAATGTCCAGGTGACGAGTTCGAAACTCACGGTACACACAGATTATTCCAAATCTTACAATCTATTAAATAATAGGTTTCTATTGCATCTACGCTTTAACTGATGTCACTTGAGAGAACTCTAGTGTTGGCTACTGAATCGTTGTTTCCAATCAGTGAGTCTAATCTAATCATTCAAATGAGGGGCTGATTCGCCACTGTTCGCTTTCGGTGTAATAATTGTCGGAACACAAAAGCGCAACCCGATCGCCAGTCGGCGTGCCAGTCCACGCTGCGTTCTCGGTCTTGGGTCTGTTGTTCTTGCTTGAGAGTAGAATATTTTAAAAATACACTTTCGGCAAGTAAGTTAAAGGGAGTAAGCCTTTGCGAGAGTCGTTGCATTGTGCTGTGCTCGTATCGGCAAGCGTCGCCAGATTAACATTTTTAAATTGTAATGTTGATTTAATTAAAAAAAATAGGTATGTGTTTTTATGTTCTGTTTCATTTATTTTATTATGTAGTTTTAACCAAAAATAATTTACTATTTACTATCATATAGATTGTAGAGTGTAATATTTTTATTACTTGTTACATTATTCAAAATGTTCATTATATATTATTCTAAGCAATATATTAAATACAAAATGTGCCGCTTTATTATTTCAAAATAAGAATGTGTAATATTAACATATTAATAAAAAAAATATATAAATATATATAACTGACTTTTAAATATGCAAAACAAGGTCGGTGAACCTCCGAATAGATCGGCATTTATGTATTTTTATTGCACAGCCACTTTAACTTTAAGACTCACTGAGTCGAATCAGTAATTATAATCATTTTAGTGAGTTAATTCGAATAATTCGACTTAGAAGTTTTGCTCTCCACTTGAGTACTCCTGGTATAATGAGATAATCTTTTCTTTCAAACTATTCTCTTATTTTTCCTGTTGCTGCCACATAGTGGTCACAGGTCAATACGCCAATATTCTATATAGACCGGACAGACGAACATAACTAGTTCTCTAGTTATTCCTGTAATTTCATCTTTAAAGCTATATTAATACAATTGTTGTATTATAGCTTTAACAATGACGTCTTCGAGATCTGGCGCCTAAACTGATGTTAATCTGTTACCAATACGCCTAGTACCTCCACGGTCCGGCAACTAACATCTCCGAAGTGAAACGTCGTCAAAAAATGTATAAAATAAAATATCCAAATTTTACGTTCAAAAATTATATATATATATATATATATATATATATATATATATATATATATATATATATATATATATATATATATATATGAACGTAAAATTTGGATATTTTTGAAATCATGTTTAAACTGGAAGTTAATTTTTTAAATAAAAAAGGTTTGGAAACAGTATATAAACCTGCCAAATTGTCTCATCTACTTACTTCCCAGCGAAGCACAGGTTACAATCAAAAAAAGAAACCATACATAGATAAGAACAACAATAAAAACATTTAAAATATATGTCACATTACATTACTTAGTAGTTATATTGAAAACCTAATATAGAGGAATAATTTTCATCCCTTTTTTGCAATTTAGTCTAAATTGTGAAACTTTACATGGTGCTAATAGCAAATGACAATTGTCAAAAGTTTGACAATTGTTATTTTTGTGAATTTAGTATTACGAACATTTTTGAAAAGTTGTAAAAAAAATAAAAATATTTATATAGGACTTTTTTTAGTCAAAAGTTTTAAAAATTCGGTCAAAGCAAGTAAGGGATTTTAGCCGACCAACCAATTTAAAACTGGATATTTTTGATTTAGTGACAAACTGTTGGGGAGATAAATAAGCAAGGTTGGCGTGCTTTATAGAACAGGGCTGGACTCAAACCAAATTTGATCAATAATAAAATTTCTTAATTTCAAATAAGGTGATATCTATGCAAGAGAAATTCTGTTTGTAATTTTTTTTAAATCAGGCTGAATTGCAAAAAAAAGAAAAAAGGAATATAAATCATTGTTAATCTATCAAAATTAATTCTAATAATTTGATAAAAGTGTTATCAAACAGGAGGCGTTGTCACCTTAAAACAATTTTCTAACATTCTTATTCTTATCCCCACCCCACCTATACTTATATGGATTTTTGAACCACTTGTGGATACTTTAGTATACGTAAACTATTTCTGCTCCCAGTCAAGACTCTTGCCCTCCCAACTGAAACATGGAAATATTGAATATTACATATGTATTATGAGAATAATTATTTTTGTCCCCCTGCGGGTTCTCATACTCGGGGTCACTATATCTGAGAAATATGTGAGAGGTGTACGAACAAAAACAATTTCTATTAGCTTTCGACATCGCATATCTTTCAAATATCCTCTTGAACCCCCATCATACCTTTAGAAAAATGATCTGATTTCGACTTCGCAAAATACCTACAAAGTTACATTTTTTTTTTACCTCATTTTTATTTTTTAGGCAGGATCCTGTTCTTTGATATTTCACGTTAACGAATTTTTCCCAAATAAGTAATCATGATTCTTGCGATTAGACCGTGTCAAGTTGGAATTACTATCCCACGTTTCGCCTTCGATTGCACGAAGCGTATCCAGTGATGTAGACCGTAACCCGTATCTCTATTGAACTTTTTTGTATGTTTAAAAATTTCAAAAGATTCCCTAATTTTTCATTTATAAATTCTTGGAATCGGTGCTAGAACCTTGATTTTTTTTACAATTATAATATGGCCAGTAATATGCTGGTGCTCAGCTACAACAGATTGAACAACTTCTGTCAAATTTTTGGGCGTATAACTTGATTCTTGCGTCAACGGATTTTTCTCTACCTATTTTGGCCCGTTTTTTCTCGAAGTACCGTTGATGCGCTCGATAAAAACACGTATTTCAAATATTTTGGAACTGTCAGTAGTTTCAATTACTTTGCAGGACGAATTTGAGCCAATCGTAGATTTAGATGAAATGTTCTAAACCTATAATTGGCTGAAATTCCTCCGAGATCCACAAGACCGGACGTGGTCAGTGCAGGGACGTTGTTTTCTTTTTGTCACTTTGAGCTTTTAAACATTCACTTGCAATTAAAATTACATTAATAACATGGTATTTACGTGTTATTGCATTGTTTTATTAAATTATTGTATGCCAATTAAAATAAGATTTTTCTATAAAAAAATTTCTTGCTATCAGGAATTCAAATGATTTGATATTTATATTATACATAAAAAAAAATTAAAGTACTTTTGTTATCACATAAATAAAACAATCTGTTGAGGAATTAAAGAAAGTGTTACTGAAAATCGCCGACACTGAACGTGTTTTGTTGATTGTGTCGTTAATTTAATTTATTAAATCTGTCCATCAATTCGAAACAAGATTTAGGACCAACGTCCAAATTTGGTTCCGAATATTTTATATCGGATTAACTCAGTGATGTCATTTATTTCAAAAAAAATATGGTTTATTCTGTTTTGGTTGGAATTGGTTCTAAGTCCTTATGAATCGAAAACGCATAAATGTTACATATTTGACAATTGACATACATGTCATTCGTTGTTTATTTTAACCCTACAACTTTTTGTTTTTTTTTTAACCAGTTTTGTTATAATAGCTCTAATTAAGATTAATTCTACTTTAAACATAATAATGAACGATGGATGGTATTGCAGATCCATAGCTAATGAAGCCGCTCAAGCTGAAGAAGAGCAAGCTTTGGAGGAATCAAAATTTAAAAAAGAGTACAAAGCTTTAAAAAGCAGGTTTCAGCATCTTGTTTATGTAAGTAGGTATATATATTTCTGATTATTTATGTAAAATTGCAAACCATGTAATGCTTTCTGTTATATAAATTGGATGTTTCAGGAAAATGAAAGCTTCCAACTAGCTCTTAGAAAGGCCCAAAAAAGACTTCTTCAAGTTACAAGAGATAGATCGTTTTTGCTAGATAGATTATTGTTGCATGAAAAACTTGACCATTCTACCTCAGAATCGGAAGAAACAGAATCTTCTGATGAAGAACCACCTATTATTAAAGTTGAACCAACAAAGAAGTATGAAAGTATTTTATCACTTTTTACTAGAATAATTCAATACCATTGGGATCAAACAATTCTGGTAGTTTAATAACTTAAAGCTGGCATGCTGCCAGTCAGCTTTAAGTTTGGTAATGTTTTTATTGAGTGTCTTACTCAAAGCAATTTAATGTATAACAATGTAAAATCTTGGTTTCTTTGAAGTACGGTTATCCAGTTTTACTTTTCTTAATGTAAATTTGTGTAGTTTTAATTCAAAATATAACCTAAAAGTGAACAATCATTGCAAAATTTAAAAAAAAACACGATTCTCGAAAAACTATTTTAATAAAAATAATATACATTGTTATAAACATAGCAATGTATATTATTTTAGATACTTAGGTTTTGTATATGAGCCCAGTCGCATTCCATACTTCAAGTGAAACTTCTGCTTTTACTTTCCCAAAAACAAGAAAGCGAAATTACACACCCAAAGAGACTAGGTACTGGAGAATCAGCTGACCATGATTCAAAAGGATTTACTGGTGGATGCCGTAGAGCGTGGCTCTACATTAACCGAGTTCAGAACCATGTCCCCGAGATGATGATTAGAGAATACATCAATGGAAAGCCTGGTTTTGAGGATGCCAAGATCGTAGTTAAAGAAATATCGTCGGAAGAAGGCAAACTTAAAAGATTTGTTGTCACAGCCCCGATTGAAAAGAAGGACGCTCTATATGACACCAGTTTTTGGCCAAAGTATGTAGGTATTAAAAGGTTTGATTTTGACAGGCACAGAGAATTTTTGCAGTCAGGGGGCAAACATTTTTTATAAATAATAATTCCAATTGTCTTTTCACTGGAAAACAAGGTATAAAAATAGCTAGTTTTAATGCCCAAAATCTTAAAAATAAGATTTTACTAATTGACATGTTCCTAAATGATTTAAAACCCGTCATTATCTGTATCTCGGAGCATTGGTGTCAAAATAATGATATAAGTCAAATAGCTTTAAAAGGGTTTAAGTGTGTTAGTTCCTTTTCTGGAAAAGAACATAGGAGGTACATGTATATTTGTTCATTGTGATATTGTCAGTTGTGATAATTTTATTGTAAATGTATTGCCAATGGAAAAACATTTCGAGTACAACTGTGTTAGTGTTAGTATTGGTAGCAAATGTTTTAAAATTGTTTCTTTGTATAGGTCTCCCATGGGTGATATTAATATTTTTCAAGATAAGTTTGCTGAGCTCTTGGAAGCCCTTTACGAACAGGATAGTATCTTGGTTAACCACCTGTTGTTGTTTTATGGCCTGTCCTCTCATGTCTGGGGTGTTACAAGGCTGGGTTGTGCTCACCAGATTGGTAGTCAATTGGATAATATTTTCAGCAACGTCGAGCCAGAGTACATAAATTGTGATATAATACAGACCCTCTTTTCAGATCATTATAGTATTGTCATGTAAGTTAGAGGAAATTTCACTTGTAGGATTGCTAGCCCTATTTTCATCAAGAAAAGGTTTTACACAGAAAACAACTGTCACAGATTTTTGGATTGCTTGGCAAGGGAGGACTGGAAGGAGGTTCATGAGATGCTGGATGTTAATGGGAAATTCCAAGTCTTTTTTAACATCTTCTACTTTTGTTTTAACATGTGCTTTCCACTGACATTTAATAGATTAAGGACAGGGGAACAAAAATGGATTTCAACAGAAATATTCAGATCATGTTAATGACTTATACAGACTTTATCGAAATACTGGCTGCAGGGATATCTTAAAACAATATAAAAAGGAACAAAAAGGACTGAAAAAGTTTATTTCAGAAAAAAAAATACATTGCAATAATAACGCAATAACCTGTGCACAAAATAGGTCAGTAGCTGCATGGAGAATTGTGAATTCTGTCACTGGCAAAAATAACAGGCATGACATGCCATCCTCGGTCACTAGGTCAGACATAGGAGAGACATTTTCAAACCCGATTGATATCTAATGCATTTAATGATTTTTTCACAATGCCACCTGAAGACCAAATTTATTTTCCAAGTGTTAAGGCTAACAATATTCCTACTATTTTTCTCCACCCAGCAACCAAAACAGAAGTCTTTCAGGTTATAAACCTTCTGCCCAATAAGAAGTCCACAGGCCTTGACAATGTACCGACAAGTATTATAAAATTAGCAAACCAGTTTATTTGCTCACCACTACATGATATTATCAATGAGTGTTTTCTCTCCTCAGTTTTTCCTGATGCACTTAAGACATCTAAGATTGTCCCAGTCCACAAAAAGGGGGCGAAGAATGACATGGGAAATTATCGACCCGTGTCACTTCTACCTGGTTTCTCTAAAGTTTTCGAGAGGGTCATATATAATAATAATGTTTTATTTCTTCAATTGAAAAGTGCAACATACAAAAAAATATACACTGTACAATAATTGGAGAAAAAGTCAAAGCTACAAAAAAAAACAAAGCAAAAACATCTCAGGTTATACAAAAAAATCCTGAAAAGAATAACAATTTTTTCCCAAAAGCAATTTCTTGACTTTATTTTTGAAAATAGGAATACTGCGTGACTTACGAATATCATCATCAAGTGCATTATAAAATTTACAAGCAGCATATAAAGTGCCTTTCTGAAAAAAAGGCATATGGTGTCTATCGGGTAACAGCAGGTCTTTAGCATGTGTATTGTAATTATGGGATGGTCTATTTGATTGAAGTAGCAATTTATTTTTGAATGCATAAAGACATACTTCCAGAATGTACTGGTCAAAAAGTGTTAAAATTTTTAAACCCCTGAACAGCGTCCTGCAAGACTCTATGTGAAAGACCGCCTATTATCCTTAACCCATATTTCTGCAATAGAAAGACCCGTCTGCTTTCTTTACCTCTGCCCCAAATCAAAATGCCATATTTGACATGACAGTGAAAATTAGCGTAGTATAAAGTCAACAAACTGTCCTGACCACAGTGATTCCTAAGATAGCTTAGTGCATAACAGGTTCTCTGAAGCCTACTACATAATGCATCAATATGAGTAGCCCACATAAGCCCGTCGTCAAACACCACACCCAACATCGTTTCACCTATGGGCGCAAGCGTGTCAGATGAGTTTTCAAACAATCCAACACTATTGTCAGTTTGTCTTTTTGAGTGTGTAAAACAAAGAACACTCGTTTTAGCCTTATTCTATATTAAATTATTCTTCTCTGACCAGGATATTATTTTTCTATAAATATTTTCAGCGATAACTTTAAGAGACGGTAGATCAGGCCCAACCATCAGAATGTTAGTATTGTTTGCATAACAAACAGGAAAAATATCTGATATGTCTTTAGAAAGATAAAAAATAAGGTCATTAGCAAATATCAAATATAGTAAGGGGCCCAAAATTGAACCCTGGGGAACGCCCTGAGTTATAAGTTTAGATGTACTATTTTCATTGTTGATTTTTACATATTGAAAAGCTCTTCAAGGTAAGATTCAAGCAATGGAAGAAATTGACCTCGAACACCGTATCTTGATAGTTTCGACAACAAAATCTGATGGTTTACCATATCAAAAGCTCTAGAAAAGTCAACAAACAGTCCCATAGTACATAACTTTTTATCAACTTCATCCACGATCTTATTGTGAAAAAAAGAAAGCGCTGTTTCAGTACTCTTCTGTTTTGTAAACCCGTGTTGCGCATCAGATAGTAGGATATTCTTTTCAAAAAAGTCAATTAACCTGTCCTTTATACTAAGTTCAAATATCTTGGATATACTTGACAACAAACTTACTGGCCTATAGTTACTGTAGTCATTCGGATTACCTTTTTTATAAATAGGAATCACCGCTACAAGTTAAGGCTTTTTGGGAAACACACATTCAGTGAAAGACAAGTTAATTAAATATGTAAAAACACTACACAAGTAAAACTTACATTTTTTAGGAATTTTATTAGACACCCCATCAGGACCACTAGAATTTGAATTCTTCAACCTATTCATCAAAGTTAAAACCTGTGGTTCACAGACTGGGAAGAGGAAAACTGAGGATGAGCAAGCAATTCATAGTCAATCTCACCATGGGAATTTGGTATAATAAAATGTTTATTAAAATTCTCGGCAACTTCTCCACTATTGTTCATCTCCTTTAAAAAACTCTACTTTTTTAAGTTAATATTTTTCTTTTGGAGATTATTAATCATTTGCCACATTGTTTTTGATTTATTACTTGAATTGTGTATTTTATTGTCATTTTCCACTTGCCGAGAAATCCTGAGTTTCTCTCTGTAGATTTTATTTAAATATTTTGCTGGTTCTTTATACTTATTATCAACTTTTGACAGCTCCAAAAATAATGTGACTTTCTCTTTTAATTTTGTTAATTCTGGGGATAAAATATAACCGCTTACTTTTTTCTTGGATTTAAAATAACATTTTTTTATCAGAAAACATAGTTCGAAATAGTAATGTAGAGGGTCCGAGAAAGAATCAAAAGCACTTTTTGCTGTTGTCTGATTAAAGACCTCAGCCCAATTCTCCCCTCTTATATAATCAATAAATTGCTTAGTGTTACCTTCAGAAGTAATTCTTTTATACATAAAACTCGTCGATTCTTTATTAAACCTTTTACTAATCTCACACAGAGGAATTGTGAAAAATGGTCGGAAAGACTCATATCAATTACCGTAGCTTGTGAATCTATATCGAATTGTATCATTCTTGGATTGTCATAAAATTCTGAGTAGCCAACAATTTGGCTTTCGGAAGAACATGTCGACTGAACTTGCCATTTTTAAAGGGGTTAATCTCATTACAGAGGCCCTGGATGAGGGGAGGACAGCAGTTACCCTGTTATTTGATCTATCTAGAGCTTTTGAAACAATAAATTATGATATCCTATATGTTCGACTGTTTAATAGTGGACTACGGGGTAAGTGTCTTGATCTTCTACGTTCATATCTTTCAGACTGTAAACAACTGGTTAGTCTTACAATGGGCAACAGTCAATATATTTCGCAGAGTACAGAAATCAGAATGGGAGTGCCCCAGGGCTCCATCTCGGAGCCTTTACTTTTTCTTTTATATGTGAATGGATTGAGCGGTAACCTGGGCAATGACTCTGTGTTTCAGTTCGCTGATGATACATCAGTCATTATGGTTGACAGAGCACTAACTGGGCTGTCGCTCGGCCTGTCGGATGTTGCGGAAAGAATGGCAACCTGGGGCACAAATAGTGGGTTACGCTTGAATGAGGGCAAGACGGCTCTCCTACAGTTTCAAAAGTCAGCTAATATGTGTGCCAGTATCTATGTCAAAATGAACAGAAGGTCAATCCCTGTAGTGAGAAGTGCAACTTTTTTGGGCGTTGTACTGGATACAAGTCTCTCCTGGCAAAACCATATAGGACAGTTGGGCTCTAAACTAAATTCGGCGTGTTTCGCCATTCGAGTTCTGAGAGACCAGGTATCAACAGATCTTCTGCGACTCTTCTATTTTTCATGTAGCGTTATTTCAAACCAACCAGGACTTGTATGCTGCAGACATGACAGTACGGACGAGAAATGCTCTGGACCTAAGAATACCCCTTCATAATACAAGTTTTCTCACCAAAGGTCCTCACTTTAGAGCTATTAGGGCATTCAATTTGCTACCGCGTGAAATTAGGGGTATTGGTTCGGAGAGGGCGTTCAAGCAAGCAGTAACTGAATACCTTTTAAATAAGTGTTTATACACGTTCAGGTTTTGGACCGAATTTTAATATTTTAAATCATATTTATATAAATTTTATTTTGTAAAGGTCTCTTTTTAATTGTATATTTTTGTGTCTATAGAATATTATTATTAAAAACGATACTTAAACCCTCTGACGATGCCGCGTCATTTAATTTTTTGTATGATTGTATGGCAATAAAGGAATTTTGTATTGGACCATTTATTTTTGTCACCTAGTATTTACTACATGTAACATAGCTTCAACAAATGCAACTACATTTATTTGATAGTATGTGTATTAACAATTAATTAACAATATCACATATCTATATTACTACAATAAATACTAGATAACAAAAATAAATATCTCTTATGTATTCCTTTTGTCCAATACAAATGCGACTGGGCTTGTACATCCCTTTTTTTTTCTAATTCTTAGCCTGTGCTCCATAATAGTATAAGAGCTATAATCGGACTGTGGCAATAGCTGTTTAGGTACCAGAATTAGTTGAACCCCATGATAAATTTATTTTACTCAGATTCAAAAATATAGATTTAATATCATTTAAAAGTATAAAAGTATCAAAAAAGTCACATTAAAACCTTAGCTCTTAGCTTCCTATAATTAAGGTGTCATCTATCTAACACTTAACTCATCTTATATGAAGTCAATATCTTGATAGTCATTTCCCATGTACATTTAGTATAATTGTATTCCTCTTAAAATTGATATCTTGGTTATTTTGTAACAGATCCTTTTCATTTTTGATGTGATAGTATAGAGCTAAAAAGCACATGGTTTCCCAAGTATTTAGTTGGTATACCTCAGGGCAAAAATTAAATATTTTCAAAAATAAGCTCTCTGTGAGAAATATTTTATTTCAAATCTATTATCACCTCTGGATTATTCATAACTTTTAACATCCAAATGCCAAGTTTGGTTATGATATGAGTTCTCAAACCAAAGTTTTGCATTGGGAAGTTTTTCAAAATGTGTTTTGAAGCATGCAAAACAGGAATTATGTCAATCAAAAGGATGTGTAAAAATGTGTTTGATTGAGGACAGTGTTTGGGTAATTGGCTTAATTCCAGTTTTTCTAAAGAACGGGTGATCCAGATTGAGGGATCACTCTTAATGTTGAGTGACACTCAATCATAATTTACCATTTGCCCATAGGTGATATGGATAGATTACTGGAATTGCTGTCAGGACTTCTAAGTAAACTAAATTGAAATTTAAAAAAAAATGACCCTCACCAAATTAACAGTTCCAATATTTTTTGTAGTGTTGGTGAAACAGTACATTTTGTTACAAGGATGACAAAGTCAAAAAATAGCTTTAATGTCTAAAATGTTGCATTGATTGTTGACAATCCCAAGAATACAAAAATAAAGTAAATATACCTACTTACATAAAAGAATCATATCAAAAAAGTCTAGATCTAAACTAGGTTGGTTTTAAAATGTATATAAGTAAAGAGTTAAACTATTTATGAAACACACTCTATTTATTATATAAATCACACTAAGGTAAGAGAGGTAAATGCTCCAGTAGTTAATGTGTTGGTAGATGACATTCTCGATTTTAATCATACCAAGTAAGAGATACAAAAATCTTTGCAATATTCTGTCAATGCTAGAACAATGACTATGAGGGGAAAACTACAGAACTAATTTGGTGTTCAAGTTTGAGTAATATTTTGGTATTAATGTGTAATACGTAAGTAATTCTGAGTATTTTTGGGTAATTTGCATAATTTTTCAGCTTTATAATGATGTGTGTATTATCTTCATTACTGTTCGCTTTATTTATAAATAACCTATAAGAATGACAGTAATTCTGCAACTTATAGTATATGCAGATGATGCGACAGTTGTTTTATCTGCCTGTTCTTTCTTTGGATTCATTTTCAGTATGGTTCAGAAGTAACCATCTTATAGTCAGTGGCATTCAAACTCACTACATGTTATTTTATAAAAAGAGGCAACTCTCTAATTTGAATCTAAAACTAAATTATAATACCATCCAAGGAGTTGAACAATGCAGATTTGTTGAGCTTTTCTTAGATTCTCAACTAACTACATGTAGATCAAGTCCTGGAAAACTTAATTCAGCGTACTATGCCATCCTAAACTTAAAGAATATTATGGATAGTAAACAATTATTGAATATCTACTATGCTTTGGCCTTCAGCCATTTAAGTTATCTTTTTCTCTTTTGGGCTCAGACAACAGACCTTCAAAAGTTGTTTATTCTACAACAGGGAATTAATTATTCATTAGATTTACTCTTTAAATCCACTTGAATCATGCAGACGGTCTTTTCAAGAAAATAAAATACTTATGTTTCCTAGCATCTGAATAATGAGTGCCGTAGTGTTTGTTAATAAGCACATAAATAGGTTTCCTATTACTCCAACAGTCCATTATAGGAACATTAGGCATACCAATAAAATTCTAATATAGTATTCGAATATATAAAACATAAACTTATAGAAAAAACTTATAAATTATAAAGCCATAATAAAATTAATTGTTAGCTTAGTTGACTGAAATAATATTGTTCTCTTGCATTATTATTTTATTATTTATTTCATGAGCTAACGACAAACACCCCAAAGGAAAAAAAATTAAATTTGTGTTTTCCAAATTCATTGCTCTAAATAAAAAAATAATGAACAGATATGTGAACCTAAACATAAAGAAGCATTTTGTGAATATGTTTTCTTTTTCAGCAAGTTTTCAGAAGGCTTAAATATACTTTAACACCGATATTCACTAAAGAGGTTTAAATTTAGACCAGGTCTAACTAGACAGTTACAGGTTTAGATGACAGTTTTAACAATTGAACAAATCATTTTTCTAAATGTCACAATTATTAAATGACAATGGTGTAAGCGGAACATAACTGGTGAACTAAGAGTTTTAACAATTTATATTAAAACATATCGTCGGTCTCATATGAAAATTCCGTAAATCCACTTTTTACTAAAATCTGGATTTTAATGCCATCTTGTTAAGCAGGTCGAACTTCATAAACCAACATTAAACTTTAGCTATTACTTACTAGATAGCGCCACAAAATACCGAAATGAATGTTGCCTAAATACGACGTTATCTGTCACAACGTGAATTTTGCGTAAGTCCGCGCATTCAATACTTTAATCGTGATTGAATAGCTTGTGTTCGCAATTCTTGCTTTCAATTATTTAAAAATAAATTTCTTGGTGATATAATTGTCGTTATTAGCTGTCAAACAGTCAAGGTAAGTGAGTTTAGTCAAAAAATATTCCATACAAATGTTTGATTTTAAACAGTAGTTAAAAATTATTAGCTATAGGACTTAGGCACTGTTCTTTTTTAATGTGAAATGGAGTTACGCAACTTTCAGATTAGGCGAGTTTTATTTATTTTACTTATTACATTATAATTATTAATTACGTTTGTGAACAAATTGAGTAAATGACACTTGTCACATGATTCTTGATTTAACCGCAAATCTATTTGCCGCGTAATAAATAAACTCACCTATAATGTATGCAAAACACTATTATCCAGTAGCTGGTGTTAGTCTCACTAGCACGTCAGTATTGGCATGGTAGTGGTGTCATGGAAGTGTTTACACGGGTCAGATTGCACCCGATACTGGATAAGTATAAAACATATAAAACAAAAGTTGTCATTTTAAGTGACGTTATAATTTTTTCCAACTCAGAAAATGTATCCGACCCCGACGCAATGGAAAATCTAAAAGAGGAATGTATCCAGGCTCAGAAAATGTTAAATGTTTCAACAAAAGATTTGCAAGAAAATATCGATCCCAGTTTAAGCGGTCATGAGGATTTCATCGAGAAAATCATACGGCTGGATAACACCAATGGTTTGGATGCTTTTATAGACCTAGATACTATGTCAGGTTTTAGTGATGTCTCTAAAAACATTAATGCAAGTGAAATAGAAGTTTCAACATTTGAGACCTATACTGCTGAGGAAAAAGAAGATTATGAATTAAATGAAGATGAAATCTTAATGGAAAGAGAGAGTAGCTCAGAAGAGGAAGAAGAAAATGGTGCCATAGATGATGAGAATACCAAACGCAAAAGAAAGAAAAATAGATTGAGTGACAGTCAAGACTGGGAATATAACGCTAACAAGAAAAAGAGGCAAGAAGGAGCCTCGTATATGGGAAGGAAGGATAACAAGTTTGTTGTGCGTAAGAACGAAAGAAAACTAAAAATAGGGTGTTCGTGTAAAGAAGGAAAGTCAAGAAAAAACACGTTTAAATGTTATAACATAGGAGAAGAAGAAAGACAAAAGATATTTAAAAAATTCTGGGGTTTCACATGGGAAGAAAAGAAAATATTTGTCAGTGGAAGAGCGATTGCCTCAAGTGTCAAAAGGGCCAGAAACCGAAAATCTGAAGGGGAGAGCCGCAGAAAATGATCCTATTCTTTTTTTTTTGGATAACAAAAAGGATAGGGTAAGAGTATGCAAAACGATGTTTTGCAACACGCTTAGTGTGTCCATGAGAACCATCACTTTCTGGTTAAATAAAAGTCTTTGTTCACCTGAAACCCAAAAATCTAATGCAAAAACTAATGGTAACAATATTGAAAAAGAAAAACATTTAAGAAATAATGAGAAACACAAATCAGTTAGAGCTTTTTTTGCCATTTTGCCAAAGCTAGAATCTCATTATTGCCAGAAGTCTTCTTCTAAACTTTACCTAGAGCCCCGCTGGAAAAACAAAACGGAACTCTACGATTTTTACAAAAATTATTGGTTAACAGACAGAAATATTAAACCAGCTGGATTAACCCTTTTTAAATATATTTTTGAAGAATCAAATTTGGCTCTTTTTAGTACCAAAAAAGACGAATGTGGCATCTGTGTTGGACACCAGACAGGAAATGTTTCAGACCTAATTTATCAAGAACACAGAATAAAGAAAGATGAGGCGCGAAATGAAAAAGAAAAAGACAAGGAGTCATTGAATGGATCTTCAATCCATTTTATTCTGTCCACAGTCAAAGATGTCTGCACTTTATTACAAAACTAAATTAATTTTTCATAATTTCACTTTTTTTAATCTTCATACAAAGGATGGTTACTGTTTCCTCTGGCACGAGGGAGAAGGAGAGTTAAAGGCAAACTGTTTTGCCTCGATTATTTGTACATTTTTATCTTCCAAGGTCTTACCAACCATGGATCCCAACAATAAACTAATTATCCTGTACAGTAACGGTTGTGGTGCACAGAATCGCAATTCCATTTTGTCGAATGCCCTTTTAAATTTTTCAATTGAAAATAATGTTTGCATTATTCAAAAATATTTAGAAAAGGGGCATACGCAAATGGAATGCGATTCTATACATTCCACAATTGAAAGGAAGCTTTCAGGAAGAGTAATAAATGTACCAGCCGACTACATTAATTTATTAAAAAGCGAGAAAGAACCCAAGACCTTATGAGGTAGAATATTTAAAACACACTTATTTTAAAGATTTTTCCAAAATCAACTTTTTCAATTCAATTCGTCCTGGACGTAAAACTGGTGACCCAACTGTGCAAGATATTAGAGCGTTAAAATACAATTCAGACGGGTCCATAGAATATAAGATAAGGCATTCTAATGAGTTTCAAATACTTCCCGTCAAATTCAATAGGAAATGCGCAATTGTCCCCGTGGAACAACTGCCAAGACTTTACCAAGGTAAATTAAAAATTAAACGTGAAAAGTTTGAACACCTCCAATCCCTAAAAAGTACAATGGAGCCAGATTACCATCCTTTTTATGATAGTCTTGAACATGAATAAGCTTTCTTTTTGTAGCTAATGTTTTATTTAGAATTATTTTTTAGTATAGTGTATAGTGTTTTGTTCTTTTGTAAGTAGCTAATAAAAATGTTAATGGTAAAATGGTTGCGTTTTTAAATCAAATTTGCGTAAGTCCAAAAAGGTAACGAGTTTTCATGTGATATTAGCCTAAGTCCGTTAAATTATCCAAACTATAGAAAAACATTTCCTTTAACATTTCTCAATTTATTTTTCACAAAAAAAAAAACATAATTAGAAAAGAAAAATGCAGAATTATTATTATTCTTAGATAAAAACTGTTTTTTTCGCGTACTGTAAAATTTACATTTTGGTACTTAGGCAATTTTCATATGAGGCCGACGATATTTGAATTTTTTGTTAAACATTAAAGTAAATCCTCAAGAAGCAATGATATTCTAGTTGTAATGAAATTTTAAAAATCATGCTGATCAAAGCTTATAGGAATTGGGAGATGTATACCTCAGAGGACCATAAACTTTATGGAAAACCAGTTTCAATGAAATTCGATACATTTTTTTATATGTTGTAGTTCTAGACTTATTTTATAAAAAAAAATTATTCAATTAATCACTAAACCTAAACATATCATAAAAAAATAATAAACCTCTAATAAACCATTTCCCTCTGGCTCTTCATACTGAATATAAAAATTATCGTAACTATCTCAAATTAATTATCTCAAACTGATTAGGACACAAAAATCAAGCTATTACAAAGAGCAAATACTACTAAACAAAAACAATCTAAAAAAATGTACCAACTAATAATTGATGCCACAAATAGCAATTCAAAAAAATAGAAAGAAACACTTGTTCTCGTAAACAGAGACAACAATTTATTTGATAATAATACAGAAATGGCTAACTTCTGTAATTAATATTTTACAAATGTCGCCATCGAATTAGAACAAAATAAAAAATAATTTCTTTATCTGTAACTGGTTTCAAGTACATGGATGCATTTTTAGAAAATTTTGTTGTATAGGGTTGTTTGGCCTTATACAACAAGATGTTTCTAAAAATGCATCCATGTACTTGAAACCAGTTGCAGATAAAGAAATTATAAAACAAATTGCTTCATTAAAAAATGATTGTGCTTCTGGCACTGACGAAATATCCTCCAAACTTATAAAACTTGTTCATTTAAATATTTGAAACCCTTGGTCCATATAATAAACTTAATTTTCACCACAGGTATAGTACCTAACCACTTTAAACTGTTGTCACTCCTATATGTAAGTCAGGGTCAAAAAAATGCATTGAAAATTATCGTCCAATAAGCCTTATTAGTAATTTTGCAAAAATATTCGAAAAGTGTTTAAAGGACAGGTTGGTACAGTCATCTTTCAAGGGCTTTCAACACTGTCCCCCACGACTGGCTTGTTGATGTTCTTGAACGGTATGGCATAAGGGGCACAGTGTTGAAAACGTTTGAAAGCTACCTTTTAGACAGGGTGCAACATGTCAACAGTAAATGGTATTCTCAGTGATCCATTAAAATATACAAATTGGCATTCCACAAGGAACAATTTTAGGACCTATCATGTTTATAAGTTACCTTAACTCTCTCCTAAACTTAGAAATAAATGGTAAACAAATATCATATGCAGATGATACTATCCTTCTTTTTACAGCTGATAATTGGAATGAGACTAAAACTAAGGCTATTAATAGTTTTAAGAAAGTAAAGCATTGGCTGAATTCATTTAAACTTTCCTTGAATGTTGCAAAAACCAAATACATTGCTTTTTCAATCACAAACTCAAACAGACTTTTTAATAATATCGACGTAAATGAAAACATAAAAATAAAGGAAGTATTTAGAGGTCATAATTGACAAACATCTGAAATGGACAGCCCATATAGAAAATCTGCCTATTAAAATATGTAAATTAATACACACATTTTATATACTAAGAAAATTTTGAGCAACTAAATTATTGACTCAGGTTTATAAATCCCTAATAGAGTCTCTCCTTAGGTATGGTTTGATTGTTTGGGGTGGCCCTTATAAAAGTAACTTGCACCCAGTCCAGACAATACAGAACTACATTGTTAAGATAATTTTTCATAAAAACAAGCGTTTTCCAACCAATCAACCATACACTGAAGAAGTTATTGGTCTTAACTCATTATATATAGTTGCGTGTTGCACATTTTTATAAAAAATATTAGATTGCAAAATTTTATTAGCCATTTTCATTTTACCTGGCAAAATGAAAGTAGACATTTAAACATTCCCATTAATCACAAACATATAAATTTACGTTTTATAAATTACTTGGGAGATCTAAATTCTATAACATTTTACCTACAAACATAAGAGAAACTGAGAGGATTAAAATTTTTATTAAATTGACTAGAGAACATGTTTTTAAAGATTTAGAACATTTTGACATTTTCTGAAATGAAAATTAAATTTTTATGATTCACCTTTTCTTGAGTTAAATATTTATCCAAAACTTTGTGATTTTGCACAGGATGGATCTTTTACTATTAAAATTTGGCTTCCCTTTTCTACAATGTGATATTCCTTGATGCACAATATATAGGTATTTGTATGGTGTTTGTTTTGGTGGTATTGTTTTCTGGCACTCCAAAATTGGCTGTGGTCTCTGAATATAAATGTGTTTTTTCTTAATCTGTACATGTAGAATAAATAATGCAATTAGGAATATTTTGTAAATTATATTTACAAGTGCATACGGATGTTTCTACATCTAGGCACTAATTTTGATTTATGTTTCCCTTATTATTATTATTGTACTATGTATTATATTATTAAACATTAATATTTAAAAAAATGGGGAGATCTATTTAAAAAAAACCTGAAGCTGCACTTTGTACCATTTTCAGACATCCTGTAGAAATTAAAAAGTCCTTACAAAATGCACCTATAACAGTAACCAAATATTAATACATTTAATGGATTTGAAACAGCTTTTCAATGAAAGTAACCGTTTGAAAATGGCAAATAAAGTAAGGTTAACTGACTAAAGTGTACAAAAATAGAGTTTCTCAGTATGAAAAGTGTATTTTTTAACAAGAAATAATTACATATTTGGTCGATTTATTTGTCCTACTATCTTAGATACTTAAGATTAATATCTAGAGAAGTACATTTTACCCAACCCAAAAGAGCCAAAACTCATCCCAACTAAATCTTGTTGGTATGTGAGTGTAAAACTAACATTTTATCTATTTTTTGACTATTAAGCCAAGTCCAGATGTTTATTCAAATTCAAATTTTATACAAATGATCAGAAACAATGATATTAGATAGCTCAATAAATACAATATATGTGTCTTAATGTTAGGTATACTGTTACAAAATATAATAATATAAGCTTAAAATAAAAAATGTAAAAATATAAACATAACTTTTAGATTTGATAAACACCACACTACATATAATATATAAAATAAAATACAATTGAGTAGCTAACTAACTTATTAAACTAACAGTTTAATAATTTAATCAATAAAATCTCTGAAGCTGTAGAATGCATTTGTCCAGAGGTACTTCTTTAGGAGATTTCTAAAGCTAATTAAATTTCTGTCTCGGGCCTCTTTATTTCTGAAGGAAGCTTATTATATACTTTAGTGAATGCAAAATAGGGAGATTTTTCATAAAACTTAGTTGAATGATTTGGTATAATTAAATCATTTCTATGTCTTGTTTGGTAACCGTGGACTTCTTCATTCCTTCAAAATTGGACTTATTTTTAAATACATATGATGCAGATTTCATTATGTATCCAAGGTAAGTATTTTGTTGTCTGTAAATATTTGTTTGCACAATTGCTTTGGCGCCAGGCCAATATGAGTCTCAGTATTCTCTTTCGTGACACAAAAATCCTATTTTCATTTACTGCCTGTCCCCAGAGTATGATGTATGACAGATGTGGGTACACAAGGGCGTAGTATGCTTTTAGAAGCATACTCAATGGAACAGTATGCTTGAGTTTCAGTAATTCAAAATAGCCTTTTTTGAGATGTGTTCAATCTGTGGTTTCCATTTAAATTTTGAATTTAGGAAAATACCTTGAACTTAATCACAGGAGCGACATTTTGGATGACAATGATTAGTCTTTAAAAAAAATTCCCATTTGGGTGTTGTTACTGTTCAGTATCAGGTGATTGGATTGGAGAAGAACCACCTATTCATATCCTGACAGGCCCTTTCAATTTGTTTTAAAATCTCATGTTCTCTGTTCTCATGTTCACGTATCATCTGCAAACTTTATTATTGCCCTGGAAGAGTTTGGTGATTCATAAACATATTTTTAAAACAGTATCATTGTAACGTTTCCATGATATTTTCTGTGCAAGATCTCAAACACTATAAGAATTTCACTGAAACATGTTTTCCATAAGGGTTCTGAGTGGTCCTTTTAGGTTACCATCTCCCAATTCTCCCCTTCTTATAGGCTTTGTTTAGCATGGCTTTTAGATTATCATTAAATATATATCATGCCACACACTACATGATAGCACTAAGTACATTAATTATTATAAGGGGAAATTTATATTAAGTAAGTAGCACATTTTTCAATTTCAAAATTAGACATATTAAATTTCACCGAAAATTTTACATACAACAGAGTGTTATCATGTAAACCTAATGAGGTATACAATACATCTGTGGATATAATTCCTCTTTCAACGTTCTCTAGACAATGTAAATTATAGGTAGCATTTTTTTAATAGTTCTATAGTTGTGCCATTAGCTTTATCCTTTATATAAAGCCAATGGCCCTGCTTAATTTTTAACATTTATCCTGTATTTGAAGCAGAACCCATGTACAAATAAACAAAAACGTTTTATGAAAGTAATGAATATAACGAAGTCAATACAACGATTATTTCTTAAAATAGAATATTGAGGTATGAAAATTCTAAAGCAATTTGAGCAAAAAACGAATTAAAAAATATATACGAAATTGCAATAACCAGAAATCGCACTACATTCATTTTTGTGTCATTGTATCCTTTGCAAAATAGAAGGAAATCTTAGAGGGTCCACTGGACCATGCAGTAGGCCCTTCCTAAATATAAAACAATCAAAATTAATACTTACAAGTTAAAAGCTTTCACATTTATTGAACAGGTTTCAGCTAATGCTAATCAATCGTTCTTCCTTTTATTGATGAATCAATAGTTCTTCCTTTTATTGATTATGTGAAAGATAAATGAAAATACTGGATCATATACTAGACATCATTTTCATATAATTCCCTTCTTTTCGGTATTGGTAAGAAACTGTAAGTAAAAATATTGGTATCAAGTAAAAATATACTGTGCACCATGATACAACTAATTATTTCCTTTGTAGTTCTTCTTCTAATGATTAACTATATATATATATATATATATATATATATATATATATATATATATATATAGTATTATTCTATTGGCTTAGAAATAAATAATTTCATGCCTACCTGAAAAAGTTACACGTAGATATCATTCGTTGTAATTATATATTGAATCAGGAATTTGTCTTATTGCTCTTCAGTATTTTCATAAATAGAAAGTGTGTTTCCTTGTATTTAGTATTAATATACTACTGATATTCATGTCCAACTTTGCAGTTTTTAAGTATACAATTCTATATCTTTCATGTGAATAATGTACTTTCGCTTTATGTATTGAGAACTAAAATAAAGGTACATTTTAGACAGGAGTTAAGTTATGTTATAGTGATGTGCAATTTTGGCAAAGTACCCGATATTTTGTATGGTATATTGGGATGCAAAAAATAAGATAGTATGACATAATATACACAGTACTGTACTTTTACTTAACTGTCCGTAATTTCTCTTATTTCATAGAAATAATATTCATATTCATATTATTATGTGTTCTGTACCTATAATTTCTGTTACAAAAAAAAAAGGTCATATTGTCTAAAACAATTAACCATTATTCCACCCATTAAGGAATTCTATTAGTTTAGAAAACATAAAACAGATATCCGTTGCAATAGTAATAGTATCCAATAGGTACTTTTTCCACATCCCTAGTGAGAGGCCACAATTAATTTTGTTCTTTGAAACATATATTTATGAGTTTGCCCGATTGTATACTTGGTACGCTGATGACTTTGAAGTCAGACAGAAATATAAACAGGCTTTTATTTTTCAAAATAAAATATATAATAGAAATAGAGTTGTTTACCGTACCATTTACGAATAAATAATTTACCCAATATTTAAAGATTATTTTCATAATTTTATTAGACATTTCTATAAAAGCTTAATTCAGTAGTAGTAAATTTAAAAAATGTTTTTCCCCATACTTACCTAGTACAAAATGAGCCAGATTAGGAAAGGACTCACTGAATTTGAATTAATAATTCATTATGAATAAAATAAGTTTACATAGTTTTTAAGCAGATTAGCTTACCTTGTTTAATTGGTTGGAGTTTCGCAACTTTGCTGGACCTTTCAACTCTATTTTTTTAAATCACTAAAACAAATAATTAACTTAATTTTTGCAACGACCATTATTTGGTTTATATATTATGTTTATATTTCAAAATTTGAACAAATTTCTTGAATTTCTTTAAATTGAGCCACATGGTTTTATTAACATTTTTTAATTACTTTTTGTATATTTTTTTTCTTCCATCATCTTCTTTCCCATCTTTTGTGTAATTACAAAAAATCTATATTATCTCATATATATTAGTCGAATTAAGATTTAAATATGGACAGATGTTTGGTCATCTATGTAGGAACTTCCAAGTGTAGTGATAAATAATTATATTAAAAGACTAAGAGTTATAGTATTGAAATGTAATTCCTATTATTGATTAAATAAAAAAAATATATAAAGATGTTAAGTCAATATTCTGGTTAAAGTCATTAAAAAATAAAATAGATCCCAGTATTGAACCTGGAAGTACTCCAGCAGCAATGGACTTAGACTTTGAGTATAATTTTCTGCTTCCAGATCTGACACAAACTGTCATCCTACTACTATTGCTCAATTAATGATCTCACAAATCTATTTGCAAAACCGCGAATACAGGATCCCAACCTAGTGTCCAAAAAAAGTCATATGATGGTTACATTAATAATTCTACTAATCCACAATCTGCTATGTGGAATATTGTAAAAAGTAGGAAACAGTCTTCCACGACAATACTAACATGCAATTTAAATGCTGCAACTTTTACACAATACTTGTCTGGTATGGAGCCACTCCCTCATATTTCTTAATCTATCATTAAACCATTCCATCTGGACTAATTTTTAACGTTATTTACCATTTTGGTTTTAAGTGGAAACAATTCTACCCTATCAACAATGATATTTATAAAAGTCTGGGACCTAAACACTTATATTTGTGTTATCAATAAACTTCCAACTAATTCTTTCAATTTCAATACATAATAAGAAAAGATATTCATTCCTCAGTTATAATTAATTCTAGTTTTTTGGTCCCTATATAAAAACCTAGCACTGGAAACAAAAACAACACCTACATGATCTGATAAGTGTTCCAAGTTAAAAGGTTGAAACTGAATGTTGAAAAGCTCAGTATTAGTGAATATATTGTCTAGACATACATACCATCTCATTGCAAAATTGATTGTTTTGTGCATGCCTGTATGTCTCAAAAAAATTACAAAGCTCCAGTAACTTGGTGTCATCAGTAGGAAAATGAGCATTATAATCTCCTATTTACATTATTATTGAATAAATTTATTTCATTAAGAATTTCTAAAAACCTATTGAAGTATCCATTTGAAAGTCTATATATGGTAATTAACCCAGTAGTGCAGTGTTTCAGAATGGAATATAGTTAAGTTACAAATATTAATATTTGTTGGTACCCTGTTCAGCGACCTATGCCCAGTAGAGTTCTGTCGGCGATCTAAATTCCGAAAATGGTTTATTTTTACACCCTTTGGCCGGGTTCATCACATTACTAGTAAGATCCACTGGACACCAAGTTTAAAGGAGCTAATTTGTTCTTGGTTATCATTTTCTCACGAACATAGTCATCACTTGGATAATGACCTTTTATAAAGTTGATGATTGTTAGTATAATAGATAATCCCGAGACAAAAACTCAGTGCCGTTTTTGCGCTACTTCTAAAATGCTAGTTTGTTTATACCAATTAGTGGTTTAGGTCTGTCGGCGCTTTTGGAAACTTTGTGCGCCCTATGTTTTTCCTTTCTCCGAAGTCCATCCTTCTTCATTTTTATTAGGTTTTGCGAAATTATTTTGTTTACGTCGCGGTCAAGGTCAGGTTTATCATCCAATTATTCTTCACTTGCTTGCAAATTTGCTTCATTAAGAAGCCTGTAGCCCCGAGAATGAGCCCCTCTGAAGATGATTTTTTCCTAAATATTTTCAAAACGTTTAGAGACTAGATTATGAAATTTCCGTAAAGTTTTTTGATGTTTATCATATTTTTACGGACTCATAGTTTGGTAAGGATCGAGGTACTACATCTTTTATGATTTATCTTGTGAGAACACATTAGGAGGCCTTTGATGGCGGTACATCAGACATTTTCTGCAACCTCAGTAAAGCATTTGCTTGTGTGTCCCACGACATTTTGCTTAAGAAGCTTAAATAGTACAAATGTAATGAAAACAGTTTAGCTATTCCAAGATTAAACAACCGGTGCCAAATTGTCTCGCTACATGGTAAGATATCTGAAGAAAGTGTAATGAGTACTGGGATACTGCAAGGTTCTGTTTTGAGAGCCATTGCTTTTTTAATATTATTTAATATATATCTTCGATTTGCCATCTACTGATTCACTTTGTAAGTTTGCTCTTTTTGACAGTACTACATTTTTCTATAGAGCTGGCAATCAAGACCCCGCAGCTTCAGAAGTAACACAAAGGCAATTGAGGACTGAGCTTTGTGGCTGGTAAACTTATCTCCAATATTTTTGTTTTGAGGAATATGGCACTATGTGTAACACCTGATGTTCTGAAACAGGCCTGTTTCGCATTGTGCCAGAGTTACATCTCCTATGCGGATATTCTAGGTTGTAAATAGTCCATAGATGATATTAGATTTGAAATCAATTCTGTTCTACAGGGAATTTACCCCTAAAAATATTTCATTTCTTCCCCTATAAAAAAGTACGTCTATAAGGGATGCCTTTCAACATGAGATATGCAAGGTAAACATGGTGAAAACATGTTTCTTCATACTCCACATAATCATGTCAAAAATGTCCATAGCCAAAACAAAAATAAGAAAAAAGTCTTAAAAACAGGAGTTTGCAAACGCTTCGTTTTTGAGATAGAGTGTATTAAAATGTTTTTTTTTTCGTTTTCTCGATACATCTAATACATGCAGAGAAATATTGAATTTAAATTTATTATTCTATTTTGGAACTCGTCTATTCGGTTTTTTTTATATTGGGGATGCAAACTTTTGGAAGTTATTTAGCTAATTTCTAGCCTAATAGGATGGTTATCATTGAAGTGATACTGCATTTGGAAATGGAAAATAATAAATTTTGCTAAATAACTTCTAAACAAAAGAAAATATTTAAACAATTCAAGATACTAAAAAGTTATAGCACTGAATGAGGCAATTAAGAATTACAAATTACTTCAATATTGATTTTCATAGGCTAGATCTGAGGGTGCACTTAGATTAAGATTAAGGTGCCTTAATTATCTAGCTTTTAAGGTTTTTTAAGTTTTAAATTGCATGTTTTTAATATTATTTCCAGACTTGTTTTACTACGGCATGTTTTATGTAAAATGATTAGGTGGAGTTCCATAAATAAATGGATAAAAAGAGGTTTAAGAAAATGTTCTATAGTTATTTGCAGTATTACAGGTTGGGTTGAAAAAAAAAAGAAAAATGATTTTAAGATATAGGTCTTGATAGTTAGACGAAGAAAACTTCTTATGAAGCTTCCGTTTCTCAAAAATACAGGAAAGTGGTATAGAAATGCATGTTTCTTAGACGACACGAAAACCGTAGTAAAGAACGTATTTTTTTTGCTCGTTGCTTTTATGTCGATGATCATACTCTCTCCCCTTACTTCGAGAAAACTTACATACTTCATACATAAAATTTATACTTTTTTCTTCAAAAAAAATTATATTCACCTTGTGTATACGTAAACCTAATACAGTTTCATAAATACTTGCATTTTACGTTATACACTCAAATTACTAATTTAATTTACTAAATTTAATTAAACTGCATGTTCTTGCAGACTATCATACAATAAATTATAGATGTATAGCCCTTTATCTAGGTTTAGTAGATTAGCCAATGAGTTATCCAATAAAATTTATATTTTTAATGTCATTTGATTTAAGGCAGAAATAAGGATTTTACTACTTTCTATGCTGTCTACTGATTGTATTTTATTTACTATAATGGTCCGATAATAAATAAGAAACACACAGTTATTTATTGGGGAAAATATATCATCAGCGTTTGTACACCCCTGTAATATTGAACAACAGGAAACGTTAATATTGATACTCCAAAGCATCATAAAATTACAGTTGGTTCCCTCAAATAGTATTGTGTCATATTCCTACACTTTGTTTAAAAAAAAGTAAAATAAACCCTCCAAGTTAGGTATATGTGAACATTAACTACATAGATCTGTTTGAAAATCAAAAATCTTTTTTGGCTTTTTCGCAACTGAATAAAAATATTTAACTTTAAATTAATTGAAGCAGATATTTAATATAATTACATACCTCAACATGTAGACTAGTCTGTCTACGGAATGTTTCGATACATAGCATAAATAATATTATTTAAGCAAGCATAAGAAATTATATCATTTACCTTAAGTTTTTATAGACACATAGTAGTTGTACAAATACTTTCATCCTATCGGGACTCATTAGTGCGCCGATCGTAAGAGAAAAACATTAAATAATAGAAAAGAATTGATTTCAAAATTTTAAAATGTGTCAGTTTGTTTGACATGTAACCTAGATATGAAAAAAATGATAGTTTGCAGCCATCTATAACGTTATTTTTAAATGTGTTCAGATTATTTGTTGTGTTTAGATTGACAAACAAAAATCTTTTTTGGCCTTTTCGCAACTGAATAAAAATATTTAACTTTATATATATATATATATATATATATATATATATATATATATATATATATATATATATATATATATATATATATATATATATATATATATATATATATATATATATATATATATATATATATATATATATATATATATATATATATATATATATATATATATATATATATATATATATATATATATATATATATATATATATATATATATATATATATATATATATATATATATATATATATATATATATATATATATTATTCTCTTACGATCGGCGCATTAATGAATCCCGATAGGTGAAAGTATTTGTACAACTACTATGTGTCTATAAAAACTTAAGGTAAATGATATAATTTCTTATGTTTGCTTAAATAATATTATTTATATTATGTATCGAAACATTCCGTAGACAGACTAGTCTACATGTTGAGGTATGTAATTATATTAAATATCTGCTTCAATTAATTTAAAGTTAAATATTTTTATTCAGTTGCGAAAAACCCAAAAAAGATTTTTGTTTGTCAATCTAAACGCAACAAATAATCTGAACACATTTAAAAATATATCTGTTTATTGTACCAGACCTAAATAATAAGTTCAAGGTGAGCTATTGGAACTAAAAGCTGTTGTTGACAGAACCCACCTACTAATGATGTTTTGAAAAATTACATAAACATATTTAGTTAATTATTTTATTTATTTACACAATATGCACTGTAAAATAGAGACGTTAAAAATTGCATTAAATATAATCCAAAAATCTTTATTTAAAAAAGTATAGATATTTAAAAAATCAAATGAATCGTTCACATTACTACACAAAGTCAGAAAAAGAAGTATATAATGCAACACACTATTAAAATAGAGTGGCGCATAGTATTATGAAACACTCAAAAATGCCCTGTTGATAAGTAAGTAGTTCCTTAATTTCTTCGTAAACATAAGTAGATCATTAGTTTTATAGCAGAGTATATTATTACCTTAGTTTAAATTAATATATCCTTTGTTAATTTTTAGTGTACAGAGGGGTTTAATTTTATTTTCAAATTATGATCACCGTTTTGCATGTAAGGAATACATTTCGAGTAACCATAATAAAAATAAATTATAAAACATAAAATTGGGAGCTACGTTAACTGTGGAAGTCAAAAGGATTTATTATCAAAAAATTATACATATTTTATACTCTAGAATAATTGCTACTTGGTAAAAGGTACTGCGCGATTAAGAAACCAATAGCGCAGAGGCATTAAAATTCCTCTACGTGAAGCAGGCCACTGTGTTAACAACTAAGCACATACATGTATTTACTGTACTTTTATAGATATTAGTATTGAATTTCTCTTTAGGCGAAAAGTGGAGCTATCACACCACACAGGAAGTGTCCAGCATATAAATACTGGCAAACCAGTTTCCACATCAAAAAAGAAAAGACCGACACCATCTCGTCCTTCAAATCGACAGGTTCACCATTCAATGGTAAATGTTATACTAATAATTATAATAATGGTAATCAATAAAAATCGATTGCTGTCTCTTTCCTGTATGCATCATTGCACTTGTGACATTGCACGACGTGTTCAAGGAACTATAATATCCTTGTTATAATGTTGGGGTATTATGAACAGCAAAAACAAGATATGCACGATAGTAATCATTGCACATGAAACTTATTACATAAAATAAAATTTGATAAGGAATTAGTAGATTGTACCACAAAACATATACTCACGGTATTAAGAAAAACATTGGTTCAGCTTTTCTTTTTTTTTTCAAGAAGTAATGTGCGAGAGTGACTGACTATAGCTCAATTATCGCCTACAAATCTAGTATCGTTATTTTATGCATATGCATTATACATCTTTAAATCTTATAATACATGATACTACCTATATTATGATTATAATACATTGTTACAGACATATTATTGTAGGGTGTATATTTAAATAAAAACTAATTTCTATAATACCAAGTATATTTGGTTCTTTCAAATAGCCACGTTATTTCATCTGCCTAACATCGGCCAGCCTTATACGTTTAAACAACGCGCATTTAGTAGTAAAGTGTATCTAAAGTAAATTGAGGCAGCGGAAAATTTGGGGGACGCTCAATTTACTACACCACGTATATCAAATAAATTTATTTTTATTCAGTTAATCGGTTCACAAAAGCAAGTTTCAATTTATATCACGCCGCCCATGCTTTACAAAGAAATCGCCGACTGTTGACGGATATTTAGTTTTTATGTTGTCTCAATTGACTTTAGATGCACTATACACTTAGTACACTAGTCGCCCCCCACGTTTTGCACTGTTATAACATCGGGCAGCGCAGTTGCTAAATGGTGAATGCTCATAATGGTGTAAGATTCCAAAGTAAAAAAGTTGTCTATAGTCTATTTTGTTTAGTTATTTTATTGTCTAATTTGTTACAATAGTCGCACGCAGATATTGTTACTGTGTGCGCATTTTTTTTTTATATAAATGCACGATTTCGGTAAGGCCTATAATAAGCCTCCAGTTATGTCCGATAAATGAACTTTTTTAGAATCCGCGTTGAAACAACCTGCAGGTCAGTATGGTTTATTTTTTCCAAATTTCCTATTTAAAAATCTCCGACAAACCTATACCTAAAATGCCGAAAAAGCGGTCGCAAATTAAAAAAAACTTTACTTAATAAATTAAAATTCAAATAATAACCATTTTTTAAAAAAATGGGCATTAAAACTTACTTTCAATTAAATCAGATTATTAATATGGCAATAACAATTTGGTCAAAAATGACACTTGCGTTTATTATTGTTAAGAACGGTTACCTAGCTTGTTGAGTAAGTATACCTTTTTTTATGAAAAAATAAAGTCAAAAGCAGTGTTATCGTGCGGGTCATACGATTTATCAACGACAAACTTTAAGTTTGTTTTTCTTTTATTACGTGTAATCATATCCTCCGCATAAAATCCGGAAGATGAATTAGATAGACCTATGATATTTTCATTCGAAAAAAGAGGATAAACGTATAAATACCAGCAGTTGCAAAAATCTTTGAGCGATGTCAGTTCAAAGGCAGATTAACAAGTCAGTGATAAAATGAGCAATAGAAAACAATTTTCGTGTTTTTTGCATCCACAAGCGAAAAAAATACTATTAAATCTAATAAAATATTTCGAAAATGAAAATTCACCGGCTAATATCCAGGAGACAGTAGCAAAAGCTCTGGGAATCGGTATAAGGACTGTGCAGAAAATCGTCCATGAAAAAAAGCATAATTTACTACCGAAGAAGATTAAGAAATATACACAAAAATGCCAGACAGAAGACTTAAGTGACAATGTAAAAAATGGATGTTCGTAATGCAATTTACGATTTATAAACATCAAAAACTAATATAACCGTTCAAGTTTTAAAAGAAGCTTTAAAAAATCGAGGCATATTGGAAATTGGACTAAAATCGTTGTCAAAATTAATAAAAATGTTGGGTTTTCGATATAAAAAGGTCTGTAATTGAAGATTTTTATGCGAGTTGCCACATATAACAAGTCAGCGTATCCAGTTTTTCAAGAAATACACGGAAAATGTTAATTCAAAATTTATAAAAGTGGTATTTTTAGACGAGACGAGGATATTTTCTAATGGAAGTGGATCGAAATCTTGGCAGGACGAGTCTGTAAAAAGTGTCAAGAGAAAAAAAGGATGTGGGACGGGAAAACGGTTCATCATTTTGCATGCAGGTTCTTCAACAGGATTTCTCCCGGGTGCAAGTTTACTGTTTTCTTCAACATCCCAAAGTATGGAATACCATGATAATATGAACTGTGAACTGTTTGAAAAGTGGTTAAAAGCACAACTGATTCCAAATTTAGATGCTCCATCTTTAATCATTCTGGACAATGCATCTTATCATTCAAGAATCTTAAATAAACAACCTACTTCATCCTGGAAGAAAAGTGATATTTATGACTGGCTAATAAAACAAAAACAAAATCCTTTACCCAATATGCTGAAACTAGAACTTCTTTTAATGGCAAAATCTATTAAAAACCAACAAAATATGCCGTAGATGAAATATTACGGGAAAATGGACATGAGGTTTTACGACTGCCACCATACCACCGCCAGTGTAACGCAATAGAATTAATATGGGCTGGGGCAAAATTATATTACGAAAAACACGTGAACGATGGTCTTACATCAGATGAAGTGCAAATTGTTTGGCAAGATTCATTAAATTATATTACGCCGGAGTACTGGAGGAAATCTGTGTAACATACGGAGAAATTATATATATATATATATATATATATATATATATATATATATATATATATATATATATATATATATATATATATATATATATATATATATATATATATATATATATATATATATATATATATATATATATATATATATATATATATATATATATATATATATATATATATATATATATATATATATATATATATATATATATATATATATATATATATATATATATATATATATATATATATATATATAGCTTGTATTTTTCGCATGCATGGCCCTTAATTTTAGACTGAAATTTGAAAAAATCGGATAAGTAGTTTTTTAGCTATGCCGCGAACAGACAGACTGCCGGACAGACATACCTACAGACAAACGGAATTAAGAAAACATGTTTTCCGGCATCTAGGGACCATTAAACATAAAGATCTGAAAAAATCTCACGAGAGAAGTAATAACTAATTGTCTTGTTTTTTAACAAAAGTGTAAAATATTTTTACAAAATAAAATTTTTTTGTTATCACAGTAAAAAACAAGTTTTCTTTGCACAGGGGTGGTCCGCATTTAAATAAATGACACTGTATAAGTTAGATTTTTAGGTCAAGCGGGGCTCATAATTTTTGGTGATTGATAAAAAAATTTGACTTTCATTAAGTGGCTGTATAAACAGAATATATCCTGATTGTTCCACTGATTCGAACCGCCTTCCGACTTTATTAAGGCGCTTGCCATTTTGTGTATTTTTGTTTTTGCCAACCAAATACATATTTAGCGAATTTTCTTATTTAGTCCCTCGGCATTTAATATATGAAATAATATTAAGTGGCTATCTTAATAATATTGCATGATATAATAAAAAAAACTATTTTCTTTCTCCCTGTATATTTGTAAATAGCCTATCGAGATTTAATAGCTCGATAAAAGAATCACACAACATTTTGGTATTCACTGTGTTTTCAGATTTGATTCATAATGTCGGTGACCTTTGGACCCGCACGATAAGACCCCATTCGACTATACTTACACTTTCCTCAGCAGAAAAAGTATACTACGTTCTCTAAAAAAAAAAAAATTACATTATGCCTTCAAACTAACGGTCATCACGTGGAGCATTTATTATAGTTTAGAATAATTCATACTTACCTTTAATTTTGTATTGTCTTGAAACAAATACGCCTTAGTTTATTATTATTAAAAAATTTGTTTTCCTTGCATCGACACTAAACTTGCAAATTGCTCGAGAACGGTTACCTTTAGCGTTGTTAAGTATAGCTTTTTTCTCAGAAGGTACAAGAATAATACTTATTCGCCATTATTTAAAAACCCAGAAGTGCATCGCCAAAAAAGTCAGGGCAAATTTAGATAAATCATAGTAGCGTACGTAGCGTGTGTGTCACTGAAATCTAATACCAAATTATAATTCCTCACCCAAAAAATACCCTGAATGACCAATTTCGTGAGAAAATTTTATTATTTGGAAGAAATATTAAATAAAAGATAAAATACAATTTATATTTCAACACCCTGTATCTCCGTAAGGAAGCATTTCCGGACCTAGGTTAATATGAAATTTTTTTCATGTTTTTTTATGTAGAATCACTTCTTTCATTTTGTAGTTGTTGTTCGTGAACACCCTGTATATTTTGTTATTAATATAATGTAATATATAATATAATAATTATAAATATTATAATAATATATAAAATTAATTTAATATATAGGGGTAGTATTGTTTGTAATCGCGAAAATCTTTAAAAAATATAAGTTGGGTTTTTTCGATGTTTTCGCGGCCTTAGAAAATGAAAAACTTATTTGTAGAAAAAATTATATTGTCTGTACAAAGAAATCGCACGAAAGATAACTTAAACACATAAACCAATTATTTTTTTTATTTTATCATTTTGTACATATAAACATTTATTCGCTTCCGCTATACAGGATAGCTTAGAAGCATAAAACAGCCCGCCGAAACTAAAAAAAATTTAAAAGCGTTTAGCATCTTTAACAAACGAGGAAATATATCCAATTTTTCTTAGTTTTTTCTCCATAATATTTTTCTACTTTACCCTAGAGATATGAATCAACCCCCAAAAAACGAAAACATTTTTTTATTGTAAAGCAAGTAGTTAAAAAGCGGTGAAACATGCCTAATTTACTTTATCTTTTTCTAAATTAACCGTCAAAACATACAATATTTTTTATATTTATAACGCTTAGCTTTTTAAAAAACGGTAAAACAAGACAAACTTATTTTCTTTTTTTTATATACAAAAGCAATGTTTGCATATAGGGTCACTCTAAGGAGGTGAAAAAATGGAAAACACCAGGTTATTCTGGGTATTACAGACAGTAATAGGGTCCGTTTAAAGGCTTACTATCCTTGTGTTACTTTTAATCCCAATTTCGTTGCTTTCGACCTTCCTGGTTCTCATCAGTTTGATGAAGTAGTCAAAGACCCAATTCACATATTCATTTTTAAACAGTTTAAAATATCGATACTAGGTTAGGTTAGGTTAGATTTCGATCTTTGATGTTCTCGAAATATTTGCCAATTTTATTTGGATATACATGTTTTTACATTTAGAATGGAATGCTGTCAAACTGTCCAAAATGGCAACATAATATGGGTCTAAAGCCTTATTTTCTATTATTTATTATTATTATTATTTATTAACTCAGACTCTAGCGGCTATATGTATGTATATATATATATATATATATATATATATATATATATATATATATATATATATATATATATATATATATATATATATATATATATATATATATATATATATATATATATATATATATATATATATATATATATATATATATATATATATATATATATATATATATATATATATATATATATATATATATATATATATATATATATATATATATATATATATATATAATATATATATTTTATATATAAATATATATTTTGTTATGTTTATCTCTGGTTTAACCAAGTTCTTTCCAAGTAATAGATATTGAGATGTCTTCCCCGACATTTTCTTATAGTTCTTAAATGTCTAGACTAACGAATAATGTCGTCTTTTCTCACCATTCATTTCATTTTCTTTAGCTCTCTCGATACTCATAGATGGAATATTTTCGTTTTTTTTTCGCAATTCAGCTAATATTATATCAATGAAAAGGTATTTCTTTTTTAAAATCTAAATTAATTTTAAATTTTCTATTAGACGGTTGAAACAACCTGCAGGTCAGTATGGTTTATTTTTTCCAAATTTCCTATTTAAAAATCTCCGACAAACCTATACCTAAAATGCCGAAAAAGCGGTCGCAAATTAAAAAAAAACTTTACTTAATAAATTAAAATTCAAATAATAACCATTTTTTAAAAAAATGGACATTAAAACTTACTTTCAATTAAATCAGATTATTAATATGGCAATAACAATTTGGTCAAAAATGACACTTGCGTTTATTATTGTTAAGAACGGTTACCTAGCTTGTTGAGTAAGTATACCTTTTTTTATGAAAAAATAAAGTCAAAAGCAGTGTTATCGTGCGGGTCATACGATTTATCAACGACAAACTTTAAGTTTGTTTTTCTTTTATTACGTGTAATCATATCCTCCGCATAAAATCCGGAAGATGAATTAGATAGACCTATGATATTTTCATTCGAAAAAAGTGGATAAACGTATAAATACCAGCAGTTGCAAAAATCTTTGAGCGATGTCAGTTCAAAGGCAGATTAACAAGTCAGTGATAAAATGAGCAATAGAAAACAATTTTCGTGTTTTTTGCATCCACAAGCGAAAAAAATACTATTAAATCTAATAAAATATTACGAAAATGAAAATTCACCGGCTAATATCCAGGAGACAGTAGCAAAAGCTCTGGGAATCGGTATAAGGACTGTGCAGAAAATCGTCCATGAAAAAAAGCATAATTTACTACCGAAGAAGATTAAGAAATGTACACAAAAATGCCAGACAGAAGACTTAAGTGACAATGTAAAAAATGGATGTTCGTAATGCAATTTACGATTTATAAACATCAAAAACTAATATAACCGTTCAAGTTTTAAAAGAAGCTTTAAAAAATCGAGGCATATTGGAAATTGGACTAAAATCGTTGTCAAAATTAATAAAAATGTTGGGTTTTCGATATAAAAAGGTCTGTAATTGAAGATTTTTATGCGAGTTGCCACATATAACAAGTCAGCGTATCCAGTTTTTCAAGAAATACACGGAAAATGTTAATTCAAAATTTATAAAAGTGGTATTTTTAGACGAGACGAGGATATTTTCTAATGGAAGTGGATCGAAATCTTGGCAGGACGAGTCTGTAAAAAGTGTCAAGAGAAAAAAAGGATGTGGGACGGGAAAACGGTTCATCATTTTGCATGCAGGTTCTTCAACAGGATTTCTCCCGGGTGCAAGTTTACTGTTTTCTTCAACATCCCAAAGTATGGAATACCATGATAATATGAACTGTGAACTGTTTGAAAAGTGGTTAAAAGCACAACTGATTCCAAATTTAGATGCTCCATCTTTAATCATTCTGGACAATGCATCTTATCATTCAAGAATCTTAAATAAACAACCTACTTCATCCTGGAAGAAAAGTGATATTTATGACTGGCTAATAAAACAAAAACAAAATCCTTTACCCAATATGCTGAAACTAGAACTTCTTTTAATGGCAAAATCTATTAAAAACCAACAAAATATGCCGTAGATGAAATATTACGGGAAAATGGACATGAGGTTTTACGACTGCCACCATACCACCGCCAGTGTAACGCAATAGAATTAATATGGGCTGGGGCAAAATTATATTACGAAAAACACGTGAACGATGGTCTTACATCAGATGAAGTCAAATTGTTTGGCATCAGATGAAGTGCAAATTGTATATATATATATATATATATATATATATATATATATATATATATATATATATATATATATATATATATATATATATATATATATATATATATATATATATATATATATATATATATATATATATATATATATATATATATATATATATATATATATATATATATATATATATATATATATATATATATATATATAGCTTGTATTTTTCGCATGCATGGCCCTTAATTTTAGACTGAAATTTGAAAAAATCGGATAAGTAGTTTTTTAGCTATGCCGCGAACAGACAGACTGCCGGACAGACATACCTACAGACAAACGGAATTAAGAAAACATGTTTTCCGGCATCTAGGGACCATTAAACATAAAGATCTGAAAAAATCTCACGAGAGAAGTAATAACTAATTGTCTTGTTTTTTAACAAAAGTGTAAAATATTTTTACAAAATAAAATTTTTTTGTTATCACAGTAAAAAACAAGTTTTCTTTGCACAGGGGTGGTCCGCATTTAAATAAATGACACTGTATAAGTTAGATTTTTAGGTCAAGCGGGGCTCATAATTTTTGGTGATTGATAAAAAAATTTGACTTTCATTAAGTGGCTGTATAAACAGAACATATCCTGATTGTTCCACTGATTCGAACCGCCTTCCGACTTTATTAAGGCGCTTGCCATTTTGTGTATTTTTGTTTTTGCCAACCAAATACATATTTAGCGAATTTTCTTATTTAGTCCCTCGGCATTTAATATATGAAATAATATTAAGTGGCTATCTTAATAATATTGCATGATATAATAAAAAAAACTATTTTCTTTCTCTCTGTATATTTGTAAATAGCCTATCGAGATTTAATAGCTCGATAAAAGAATCACACAACATTTTGGTATTCACTGTGTTTTCAGATTTGATTCATAATGTCGGTGACCTTTGGACCCGCACGATAAGACCCCATTCGACTATACTTACACTTTCCTCAGCAGAAAAAGTATACTACGTTCTCTAAAAAAAAAAAGAATTACATTGGGCCTTCAATCTAACGGTCATCACGTGGAGCATTTATTATAGTTTAGAATAATTCATACTTACCTTTAATTTTGTATTGTCTTGAAACAAATACGCCTTAGTTTATTATTATTAAAAAATTTGTTTTCCTTGCATCGACACTAAACTTGCAAATTGCTCGAGAACGGTTACCTTTAGCGTTGTTAAGTATAGCTTTTTTGCTCAGAAGGTACAAGAATAATACTTATTCGCCATTATTTAAAAACCCAGAAGTGCATCGCCAAAAAAGTCAGGGCAAATTTAGATAAATCATAGTAGCGTACGTAGCGTGTGTGTCACTGAAATCTAATACCAAATTATAATTCCTCACCCAAAAAATACCCTGAATGACCAATTTCGTGAGAAAATTTTATTATTTGGAAGAAATATTAAATAAAAGATAAAATACAATTTATATTTCAACACCCTGTATCTCCGTAAGGAAGCATTTCCGGACCTAGGTTAATATGAAATTTTTTTCATGTTTTTTTATGTAGAATCACTTCTTTCATTTTGTAGTTGTTGTTCGTGAACACCCTGTATATTTTGTTATTAATATAATGTAATATATAATATAATAATTATAAATATTATAATAATATATAAAATTAATTTAATATATAGGGGTAGTATTGTTTGTAATCGCGAAAATCTTTAAAAAATATAAGTTGGGTTTTTTCGATGTTTTCGCGGCCTTAGAAAATGAAAAACTTATTTGTAGAAAAAATTATATTGTCTGTACAAAGAAATCGCACGAAAGATAACTTAAACACATAAACCAATTATTTTTTTTATTTTATCATTTTGTACATATAAACATTTATTCGCTTCCGCTATACAGGATAGCTTAGAAGCATAAAACAGCCCCCCGAAACTAAAAAAAATTTAAAAGCGTTTAGCATCTTTAACAAACGAGGAAATATATCCAATTTTTCTTAGTTTTTTCTCCATAATATTTTTCTACTTTACCCTAGAGATATGAAGCAACCCCCAAAAAACGAAAACATTTTTTTATTGTAAAGCAAGTAGTTAAAAAGCGGTGAAACATGCCTAATTTACTTTATCTTTTTCTAAATTAACCGTCAAAACATACAATATTTTTTATATTTATAACGCTTAGCTTTTTAAAAAACGGTAAAACAAGACAAACTTATTTTCTTTTTTTTATATACAAAAGCAATGTTTGCATATAGGGTCACTCTAAGGAGGTGAAAAAATGGAGAACACCAGGTTATTCTGGGTATTACAGACAGTAATAGGGTCCGTTTAAAGGCTTACTATCCTTGTGTTACTTTTAATCCCAATTTCGTTGCTTTCGACCTTCCTGGTTCTCATCAGTTTTTATGAAGTAGTCAAAGACCCAATTCACATATTCATTTTTAAACAGTTTAAAATATCGATACTAGGTTAGGTTAGGTTAGATTTCGATCTTTGATGTTCTCGAAATATTTGCCAATTTTATTTGGATATACATGTTTTTACATTTAGAATGGAATGCTGTCAAACTGTCCAAAATGGCAACATAATATGGGTCTAAAGCCTTATTTTCTATTATTTATTATTATTATTATTTATTAACTCAGACTCTAGCGGCTATATGTATGTATATATATATATATATATATATATATATATATATATATATATATATATATATATATATATATATATATATATATATATATATATATATATATATATATATATATATATATATATATATATATATATATATATATATATATATATATATATATATATATATATATATATATATATATATATATATATATATATATATATATATATATATATATATATAATATATATTTTGTTATGTTTATCTCTGGTTTAACCAAGTTCTTTCCAAGTAATAGATATTGAGATGTCTTCCCCGACATTTTCTTATAGTTCTTAAATGTCTAGACTAACGAATAATGTCGTCTTTTCTCACCATTCATTTCATTTTCTTTAGCTCTCTCGATACTCATAGATGGAATATTTTCGTTTTTTTTTTTTAGCAATTCAGCTAATATTATATCAATGAAAAGGTATTTCTTTTTTAAAATCTAAATTAATTTTAAATTTTCTATTAGACGGTTGAAACAACCTGCAGGTCAGTATGGTTTATTTTTTCCAAATTTCCTATTTAAAAATCTCCGACAAACCTATACCTAAAATGCCGAAAAAGCGGTCGCAAATTAAAAAAAAACTTTACTTAATAAATTAAAATTCAAATAATAACCATTTTTTAAAAAAATGGACATTAAAACCTACTTTCAATTAAATCAGATTATTAATATGGCAATAACAATTTGGTCAAAAATGACACTTGCGTTTATTATTGTTAAGAACGGTTACCTAGCTTGTTGAGTAAGTATACCTTTTTTTATGAAAAAATAAAGTCAAAAGCAGTGTTATCGTGCGGGTCATACGATTTATCAACGACAAACTTTAAGTTTGTTTTTCTTTTATTACGTGTAATCATATCCTCCGCATAAAATCCGGAAGATGAATTAGATAGACCTATGATATTTTCATTCGAAAAAAGTGGATAAACGTATAAATACCAGCAGTTGCAAAAATCTTTGAGCGATGTCAGTTCAAAGGCAGATTAACAAGTCAGTGATAAAATGAGCAATAGAATACAATTTTCGTGTTTTTTGCATCCACAAGCGAAAAAAATACTATTAAATCTAATAAAATATTACGAAAATGAAAATTCACCGGCTAATATCCAGGAGACAGTAGCAAAAGCTCTGGGAATCGGTATAAGGACTGTGCAGAAAATCGTCCATGAAAAAAAGCATAATTTACTACCGAAGAAGATTAAGAAATGTACACAAAAATGCCAGACAGAAGACTTAAGTGACAATGTAAAAAATGGATGTTCGTAATGCAATTTACGATTTATAAACATCAAAAACTAATATAACCGTTCAAGTTTTAAAAGAAGCTTTAAAAAATCGAGGCATATTGGAAATTGGACTAAAATCGTTGTCAAAATTAATAAAAATGTTGGGTTTTCGATATAAAAAGGTCTGTAATTGAAGATTTTTATGCGAGTTGCCACATATAACAAGTCAGCGTATCCAGTTTTTCAAGAAATACACGGAAAATGTTAATTCAAAATTTATAAAAGTGGTATTTTTAGACGAGACGAGGATATTTTCTAATGGAAGTGGATCGAAATCTTGGCAGGACGAGTCTGTAAAAAGTGTCAAGAGAAAAAAAGGATGTGAGACGGGAAAACGGTTCATCATTTTGCATGCAGGTTCTTCAACAGGATTTCTCCCGGGTGCAAGTTTACTGTTTTCTTCAACATCCCAAAGTATGGAATACCATGATAATATGAACTGTGAACTGTTTGAAAAGTGGTTAAAAGCACAACTGATTCCAAATTTAGATGCTCCATCTTTAATCATTCTGGACAATGCATCTTATCATTCAAGAATATTAAATAAACAACCTACTTCATCCTGGAAGAAAAGTGATATTTATGACTGGCTAATAAAACAAAAACAAAATCCTTTACTCAATATGCTGAAACTAGAACTTCTTTTAATGGCAAAATCTATTAAAAACCAACAAAATATGCCGTAGATGAAATATTACGGGAAAATGGACATGAGGTTTTACGACTGCCACCATACCACCGCCAGTGTAACGCAATAGAATTAATATGGGCTGGGGCAAAATTATATTACGAAAAACACGTGAACGATGGTCTTACATCAGATGAAGTGCAAATTGTTTGGCAAGATTCATTAAATTATATTACGCCGGAGTACTGGAGGAAATCTGTGGAACATACGGAGAAATTATATATATATATATATATATATATATATATATATATATATATATATATATATATATATATATATATATATATATATATATATATATATATATATATATATATATATATATATATATATATATATATATATATATATATATATATATATATATATATATATATATATATATATATATATATATATATATATATATAGCTTGTATTTTTCGCATGCATGGCCCTTAATTTTAGACTGAAATTTGAAAAAATCGGATAAGTAGTTTTTTAGCTATGCCGCGAACAGACAGACTGCCGGACAGACATACCTACAGACAAACGGAATTAAGAAAACATGTTTTCCGGCATCTAGGGACCATTAAACATAAAGATCTGAAAAAATCTCACGAGAGAAGTAATAACTAATTGTCTTGTTTTTTAACAAAAGTGTAAAATATTTTTACAAAATAAAATTTTTTTGTTATCACAGTAAAAAACAAGTTTTCTTTGCACAGGGGTGGTCCGCATTTAAATAAATGACACTGTATAAGTTAGATTTTTAGGTCAAGCGGGGCTCATAATTTTTGGTGATTGATAAAAAAATTTGACTTTCATTAAGTGGCTGTATAAACAGAATATATCCTGATTGTTCCACTGATTCGAACCGCCTTCCGACTTTATTAAGGCGCTTGCCATTTTGTATATTTTTGTTTTTGCCAACCAAATACATATTTAGCGAATTTTCTTATTTAGTCCCTCGTTATTTAATATATAAAATAATATTAAGTGGCTATCTTAATAATATTGCATGATATAATAAAAAAAACTATTTTCTTTCTCCCTGTATATTTGTAAATAGCCTATCGAGATTTAATAGCTCGATAAAAGAATCACACAACATTTTGGTATTCACTGTGTTTTCAGATTTGATTCATAATGTCGGTGACCTTTGGACCCGCACGATAAGACCCCATTCGACTATACTTACACTTTCCTCAGCAGAAAAAGTATACTACGTTCTCTAAAAAAAAAAAATTACATTATGCCTTCAAACTAACGGTCATCACGTGGAGCATTTATTATAGTTTAGAATAATTCATACTTACCTTTAATTTTGTATTGTCTTGAAACAAATAGGCCTTAGTTTATTATTATTAAAAAATTTGTTTTCCTTGCATCGACACTAAACTTGCAAATTGCTCGAGAACGGTTACCTTTAGCGTTGTTAAGTATAGCTTTTTTGCTCAGAAGGTACAAGAATAATACTTATTCGCTATTATTTAAAAACCCAGAAGTGCATCGCCAAAAAAGTCAGGGCAAATTTAGATAAATCATAGTAGCGTACGTAGCGTGTGTGTCACTGAAATCTAATACCAAATTATAATTCCTCACCCAAAAAATACCCCGAATGACCAATTTCGTGAGAAAATTTTATTATTTGGAAGAAATATTAAATAAAAGATAAAATACAATTTATATTTCAACACCCTGTATCTCCGTAAGGAAGCATTTCCGGACCTAGGTTAATATGAAATTTTTTTCATGTTTTTTTATGTAGAATCACTTCTTTCATTTTGTATTTGTTGTTCGTGAACACCCTGTATATTTTGTTATTAATATAATGTAATATATAATATAATAATTATAAATATTATAATAATATATAAAATTAATTTAATATATAGGGGTAGTATTGTTTGTAATCGCGAAAATCTTTAAAAAATATAAGTTGGGTTTTTTCGATGTTTTCGCGGCCTTAGAAAATGAAAAACTTATTTGTAGAAAAAATTATATTGTCTGTACAAAGAAATCGCACGAAAGATAACTTAAACACATAAACCAATTATTTTTTTTATTTTATCATTTTGTACATATAAACATTTATTCGCTTCCGCTATACAGGATAGCTTAGAAGCATAAAACAGCCCCCCGAAACTAAAAAAAATTTAAAAGCGTTTAGCATCTTTAACAAACGAGGAAATATATCCAATTTTTCTTAGTTTTTTCTCCATAATATTTTTCTACTTTACCCTAGAGATATGAAGCAACCCCCAAAAAACGAAAACATTTTTTTATTGTAAAGCAAGTAGTTAAAAAGCGGTGAAACATGCCTAATTTACTTTATCTTTTTCTAAATTAACCGTCTAAACATACAATATTTTTTATATTTATAACGCTTAGCTTTTTAAAAAACGGTAAAACAAGACAAACTTATTTTCTTTTTTTTATATACAAAAGCAATGTTTGCATATAGGATCACTCTAAGGAGGTGAAAAAATGGAGAACACCAGGTTATTCTGGGTATTACAGACAGTAATAGGGTCCGTTTAAAGGCTTACTATCCTTGTGTTACTTTTAATCCCAATTTCGTTGCTTTCGACCTTCCTGGTTCTCATCAGTTTGATGAAGTAGTCAAAGACCCAATTCACATATTCATTTTTAAACAGTTTAAAATATCGATACTAGGTTAGGTTAGGTTAGATTTCGATCTTTGATGTTCTCGAAATATTTGCCAATTTTATTTGGATATACATGTTTTTACATTTAGAATGGAATGCTGTGAAACTGTCAAAAATGGCAACATAATATGGGTCTAAAGCCTTATTTTCTATTATTTATTATTATTATTATTTATAAACTCAGACTCTAGCGGCTATATGTATATATATATATATATATATATATATATATATATATATATATATATATATATATATATATATATATATATATATATATATATATATATATATATATATATATATATATATATATATATATATATATATATATATATATATATTATATATTATGTTTATCTCTGGTTTAACCAAGTTCTTTCCAAGTAATAGATATTGAGATGTCTTCCCCGACATTTTCTTATAGTTCTTAAATGTCTAGACTAACGAATAATGTCGTCTTTTCTCACCATTCATTTCATTTTCTTTAGCTCTCTCGATACTCATAGATGGAATATTTTCGTTTTTTTTTTTCGCAATTCAGCTAATATTATATTAATGAAAAGGTATTTCTTTTTTAAAATCTAAATTAATTTTAAATTTTCTATTAGACGGTTTGTGTATAATCCTTAATCTCCATTTTGTTTTCTTTATAATTGGGAGAATGTATGATTATGAAAAAAACTTAATTGTCGAACTTGCATTGTCTTGATTGTCAATTTTTTCACATTTCTACTAGTGAAGTATCTAGATATCCCTTGTTCCAAAATAGTAAACAGGAAAATTCGAAAGATTAGTGGAGTAGATATTTGTGAGCAGGTGATGGAATAGATAGTTACATTAATTTTTTTGAAACGAAAAAAAATGGACATTTATACATATATTACATCCGTCGACCAACACAAAGTAAAAACGAAAGGTCCGTCTACAATTTAGATTTACTGTTGGAGAATACTTGATTTCTTAACACATAAAGAAAAAACCTAGGAATAATCATGACCTAGAGATTGATAGAATCAAAGATGAGGAACATCAAGGTATGAAGAAAAAAATCATTTAGTTGAAGCCGTGCTACTCATTTTTCATGCAAAAAAATTGATTTATTATTTGTTCTTCACGAATGTGCTTAGAGTACATATACTCACAAGTAGCACAATTATTATTAATGACCTTCAGTGGACAAATGTCATATTACATTTAATTTGTCTTACTTTTGGTCCTAGGTTTTATACCTGTTGTAGGGGATAAAAATCTTTTTATACCATTCATGTGTGTTATTTTCTTAATTTAAATCTAACAACCGCCAAAGGTCGTTTTTTTAATAAATCAATCTAGGTATTACTGATTATTTATTATTTAAATGTAATTTTATAGTTTTGCATTTTTAATTACCGGGTTGAATTATTTAAATAAGTTTATATTTTACAGCAGCTCCAAATACCAAGCACAAACGTATTGTCTGATGGGCATATGACTCCTGAAGAAGTGGAAAGACACCTACAGTCCCAAAGTTTCTTAGACCTTGTGCCTGAAAGAGCTCCACCTACTGTTCCTACCGAAATGTTTAGTAATGAACCCTCATTAGACAGGTAAGATACATTTTTCCATTTCCGATCCTTTGACATAAAATATTTGAGAAAATTGTTACCTGTCAGAAGAGGCAAGGTTAGGGAAGAGGGCTTTTAATTTTTGATACATATAGCGGACTTATTGGAAATACATTGCCACTTATGCCAGTTTTGGTATTAAACCTAGAATATTTACAAATAGCAATAAGAGACCTATTTATTGGATGTAGATTACATAGAATCTAGGTTATTTTACCCCTAGGATACTCTGTTACACTTCAGTGTACGCAAATGTTACAACATCTTTCTTCTAGCGGTTTCTTCTTATGATATTAGTTATTAAATTTCTTTTTAAATGGTACGTCATAAGTTAATATTTGGTTAGAAACTAGCTCATAAAAAATATTTTTTAATTTCTCAGATCAGTGGCACTAAAAACGAAAATGCTGCCATGAAAATCATAAGATTCTTGATAACAAATAAAATAAAAAACACTTTTATACATTTAGGTTCAAATTTTGGTTCAGTTTATAAGCTTTTTATTAAGCAAATATACCCAGAAAGTCAAGAAAATATATTAGCACTCTATGAAAAAGAATATGAAAGCAACAAAGCGGCCAAAGAAACCAAAGTTACGAATATTACCTGGTGATGCCAATACTGAAGGGTTTTTCTAATCCCGGAATTTTCGAGGTTAATTATTTCCCGGGATTAGACACAAAAAAAAAATGACATTTAATAACTTTTATTGTATTAAGTTAAAACGCAGAAATTAACAAAAAGTACTTCTTGACAAATTTAAACATGTGCGTAAGTTTAAAAGTTCTAAGTTTACAAATTTTTTAAAAAATACTGCAAAAATATTAGGTTATCTAAAGTTTCCTCTCCGAACCTCGAGCGTATTTTGTTTCATAAAAACCTTGCGGAAGAAAACATTTTTCAGGTTCCAGGCTTGTGGGCTGAATAGTTATTAAAAATCGAAGGATTACGGTCGCGACTGCCACCATTTGCGAATAGATGAATTTCTTGCCTAATGATGTTGGCCAACCTCGCTTTATATTTTTTACAAGTTTTTATTTAACTTGCTTTCTTCGTATGTCTGTTTTTCCGATTCAAAATGTGTAGTCCATTTTTTAAGCACTTGCTGGTATCCGGTTGAGCTAAAATTTGTCATACCTTCGATGACAATTGAATAATATAGAAGTAAAAAATCGTGAATATCTTATACAGGATGCGAAAAAAAATTGAAATATTAGGAAACTTTTTTATAATTCATTTTTATTTTAGCAGAAAAAGTTATTCTTCATGAAAAGTTTTGCTTGCTCCAAATTCAAACTAAAATTGGCGTAAAAAAAATCGTGAATATCGTAGACAGGGTGCATAAAAAATAATTCTAAAAAGTACTAAATAAAATAAACGTAAAAAGTTATATTTTAGGGTATGAAGGTAAATAGTAAAGCTACAGAAAAACCCCAGCTTGACTTAGAACTTTTAAAAATTTAAATGTTTTCTTAAAAGCTTGAGACGTCATTACCCTTGAAATAAAGCCTCAGGCTTTTAAAAAATATTCAAATTTTTAGAAGTAGGGGATTTAATTTTGAATAATTCCTTCAACATGAATTTTAATTTTTTTTTAGAGCCGCAATGGCTCAATAATACAATCATCAACACGTCAAAGGTGAGCAAATTCTGTAATATCACTTGAATTAAATAACGGGGAATTCCCGGCGTATAAAAAAATCGGGTTTAATTCTGGAATTGATCCGTCTAATCCCGGTATTTTCAAGACAGGTTTGTTTTTCCTCCGAAATTTCGGTACGTCGGGATCCCGGTATTGGCATCCCTATTACTCACCCACCATATTTTAAATAAAATTTTACTGACTTTGGACCCGTTGCTTAGCTGTATGTGAAAAGTCAGTGTTTCACACCTGAAGGTTACAAAAAATTGTCAAAGTCTTTTTATACCTTAATTTTGTACAGTATAAATAGTATATTTTATTCATTATAGCATTTTTATTTGTCACCATTAAAAAAAATGTCTATTTGGTGGAATTTCAGCGGTAGCTCCAAGTAAAACGGCGTTCGAATTTAAGTTCTTAATTTTAGGGTTTTTAGCCAGCTTGGCGGTATAAAAAAATTATACCCGATAATGTTTCTCGTTTTTTAGAGATATGGTGCATTGCAGCATTTAATATATTAACTAAAATGTAGATGGTTTCGTTACTTTAACTTTCTCTGCAAACTACGCAATCAAATTAGTTTCTCTATTCTTTGCCAGTTAGCGCGCAGTAAAATTAACAAAATGTTCCACTTATTTGGTCTACGATGTTTGATTGATATGCATTTAAGCAAGCTTTGATCAATGCATCACTATAGCACCACCCAAGATTGTTGACTTTGAGGACCAAAGAAACTTATCAAACATTTTGAGAGATCAGTTGAATTTAAGTGCTTATTTTTATCCAGTTTTTGAAATCCCTTTTGATTCACCCCATTTACGGAAACTGTCTTACATACTTCCTTCTAGTCTTCCCTGGTTACACATTTAGCGTAACTAACTATAGCTTGTGCAGTTTCGGGCAAAGTGCATGGAATGTTACTGTCGTCAGTTTTCATTAAATTTTTCCGTAAATTACGCTTTTATTCACAAAATTTGGAGAAAAATTAATCTTCTCTCAAAACACTATCCGTCAGAATTTTTAATGTTAGTTTTGTTCTCATGTCAACAACTTTGAGTTGTTATAGTAATGCACTAATCAAAACCCACTTAAATACATACCACGCAAACGTTTTAGACGTATTTTGCTTTATTTTACCGCTTGCTGAGTGGTATAATAAAACTCTTTTGAAAATGATAATTTTGCATTCTCTGTTAGAAGCGCAACACCGTTGTTTGCCAGTTACTTATTTTTTACTAGTTTTTTTTACTTGGCAGATTAAGACACATGTCAGCTTACCACGACTTTTCATTGAAGCACTATCTAATAAAGATGTTTAATCGTTATTAATGCCTAAATCCATTCTCGTAGAACATAGAAGCAATAAAAGAAAAAGTTCTATGATTAATATATAATGTATATTGTACAGAAAGTGGCAAGCTCCTGCGGTCCTTGGATAGTCTTGGACCAATTCGTACTTACCCTCAAAGCAAATAATTTGAAAAAAAGGTTGAAGGCTTAAGGCGGGTTCTGTCCAGTCAGTTTTGCTGGAACATTTTGACTGGTTCAGTGCTAATGAATAAATGATATAGTGTAGGTGATCAGTGAATATGGTTTTTCAGTCAAAGTGAATACTAGGTCTACTTTTTGTTTAGTTAGGTGTTTGGTGTTTCAGTTTTAAAAACGGAATAATTAAGACGTAAGAATTATCGGCTCACTGTTTTTGGCAAGATTTGTGAAGATTTTGAGGTTTAGAATTATAAATTGCATTATTATATATGTGTTAAAGTGAGTTTTTGATGGCGCGAGAATACGCCGTTTTTTTACACACGGAGCGCTTATCAGGAACTTTGCACTGATATGAATTATTTACGTTAATTGTCGCTGATATGAATAACAAAATCAAAAACATAACAAAATTTAAAAACGAATTGGCGAAGATAAATATATCAGAGAACATTGTAACCGAATCGTTACAGATACATGTGCCTATTTTAGTTTAAATAAGTTGATATATTTTTTTAATAGGGGAATGCGAGACAAAGGATATTTTTGGAGCATTTTTTGCGAACTTTCTTTTTTGTTAAATCTTTTTTTCTGTTTCTTTGGAAGTTATTTTGTTAAGATATGACTGCTTGCACCCGAGTTACTTCTGCAACTTCTTCAAACAATGTTAATATTTACAGTCTGACCCCACAATTTGCGGCCATGTTTTTCTTTTTTTTTTATGATATTTTGTATTTCGTCTATTAACTGTAGACATTATTGGTGAACAAGACAATACTTTTTTCGAGTAAGAATTTCAAAATTAAAATGCCTTTCCCTTTATACAAATGAATTATCAACGTTATTCACAAAATATGAGACATGTGAACAGGGACCATTTATTTCTTACATTCATTACCACTGAATCAGTCAAACTGTTTCAGCGGTACTCACTGACTAGTCAGAACTGAACCCGCCTTTCGACGAGGAAATAGTGGTCTGGTAGGCATTGGAGAAGGGAGAACGACATGTGGTGTTGGTGGTGGGGCGTATTGTGCTTCCCTCTGTGTTAGTCTTTTATAAAATTTCGGAATAAAAGCAGATTTTATTTGCTTTCAGCTGTGGGCTTGTGTTATATGCCCGTGAAGCGATGTGTTTTTTTAGTGTTTTTCTATAAAATTCTGTAATTTTTAAATATCGGACTGCGTTTTGGTTAGCTCTGGTTAGGCTCTTTTTTTGGTTGATATAAAAAAGGATATGTTTGCTTGATAACTGTAGCCGTCAGTGAAATCAATTCTCGCTATCATTTTGCGACGCCATTTGCAATAAGTGATTTGTTTGTAAATTGCTACCCAAATTTATTTCTTCGATTTTCACTAACTATGGTTATAGAGTTAAGAGGTTAGTCCTAATGGTAGTCAAGAAAAATTAATTAATGTAAAGTAAGGAAAAGTTATGAAATTTTTCCCGAGGACAATATTTCCCATTCGACTTATGGCAGGGCAGGGAACTATCTTGTGGCCAGCCCGATTTCATAATCTATTATTAATTTTTTTTCTATAGGTATACATAAAATATAGCAAACCCGTTCTTGCCTAAGAAACAACTAATGATATAACACAAAGTGAGGCGTCTACATCAGCTGCACACTCAGCTGTTCAATGAAATCGAGAAATATTCAAATTCTTCCGAGTATTTCCTATGTTCGCAGTAGCTTGCCTCATTCTGTATATTAAGAATAGAAATAATTGTGTGTAATTCCTACATATATCATGACAAATTCCAAATGGGTCGAACTGCATTATGCAGTATCCATAAGCTTCAAACTTTTTCAAGCTCTTTAATGTAATAATAACTCTTAATCTATTGGCAGGTTACACAAAGCATTAACTATTCAGACGGCTCAGTGTGATAGACCACATTCTTAAATCGGTATTCCGAATTTGAAACAGATATCAACAAAAACTTTTATAGTTACACATATCTTTTTACCTAATGTTAAATTTAATTTATGTTTGCAAATAAATGTCCCTATAATATTAATTATTATAATTAACTCATTGCTTTTATATTCTTTAATATGGCTGGAACTTTTTAATTGCCGATGACAAATTAATGCATAAATTCGTCCAATTTGCAGATCAGTTCTTGTTTTATGTTCTAATATATTTGCTATTCGTAGCAATATAGGTACTTATTTTTATTCATTATTTTGATTTCAGTGAATCAAACGATATGATAGGTGAATTAGAAACGTCTCCTAGCAATATTGAGGAAGAAATTAGTATTGATTACCTCCCAGAATAGTATGTAAATAGTATAATTTAATATGCATTTTTTTAAAAATAGGAATAATCATTGTAAAATATATTGCCTAAGTAAATGTAATTTTACCACCGAATTTGTATGGAGAAAAAAAATAGATGTAATTAAAACGCTTGCTTGTGTTTTCTTTTATGTGCAAAAAAGCAATATAAAAGGCAGCAAGAGTGGAGAGTTAGCCCAGGCAAATTTTTTAGGTCTGATATCTTCATATTCTGCCAACGCTAAACAGATCGACTAATTTGGCGCTGCCTACAGCAGTTTATGGACGTAAAATGTATATGCGTTGCGAAAGTGGAAAACTGATATAATTAAATCTCAAAGATTTTTAGTTATAGAAACTTCTATGTATAACTCGCATATTATATATACAGAAATTCACAAATCCACGTAGTATTTACTGTGTTATGCCTTTTTTATTATTTTTTTTAATCTAAAATCCACGTAGTACTTGATGTGTTATAGCTTTAACGGTGTGCCTTCATACTGTCCTGTTTTGTCGCCCGATCCACCTACGTAACATTCGTAATAAACTGAATCCTACCTTATAATGAAATTTTAAATTTATTTTTAAAATTGATTTTAATATTTGTCTCATACCAAGCTAAAAATGTTAAAAAGTAATTAACATAATATAAAAAGTATGACCCACGAAGCTTTAAACCCCAAACCCACCCACTACAAATCTTCACTAATAGCTACTCTAGACTATAGTTAATAAAGGGCCAACGTTTTAATTCCGTTTCTAGATTTTGCCAATGCTAATTTAATGGTTGTTCGAGTGTCAAAGAGTTCAAAGGTGGACCGAAGTGCACTATGTCATATTTTCGTTTCAGAGTAATTTAAATTATTTGTAAAATATATGAACTTAGATATTTATCTTCTGGTCTTAATTATCGCACTTTTACATTGTACAAGAAGATTATTGAATGTATCATGCTGCTATGAATGTATTCAGCTTGTGTAGTACAGCATTTTGAATGAAGGTGGGTTCATGTAACATGACCTTTTTTTACCTTTTTTTTTGTTTTTAGCATTAGTAATAGTGTTCTCATGTCTTATCTGTTCTAGTTCTTCTCAAGATAATTAACAAAAAATGTTGAGTAGAGGTAATGCCAAGCTTTATCTTTTAATATTTTTAATGACTAATATTCCCTCTGTAGCTTATCATAATTAATTATGTTTATTTAGTGTATCATCGTTTTTTTTATCTTTTATACTGAAATTTGTGAGTCTTATTCATTTACATACATAGCATTTTTACTGATTTTATCTATTTTGACTTATACAAATTAGCTAGGGATTATACACTAGTTATTCATTGTATTGTAAGACAACGCGTAATGTTAGTTTCAATATCTGTTTCATTGTTGTTTCTTTAATAGAGTTTTGCTTCAGGGAACAGTTCTTTTCATTGGCAAGCTCATAGAAAAATCATCAGTATGGAGCAAGAGTTTCTACAAAGCGAAGTCTGCACAGAAGCTCAACGTAGTTGGCGCAGTCAGTCGAAAATCCTCGTATAAGAAGTTCCGCGTAATTCCTTTTTTGGATATTTTATGGGATGAGGTACATTCAAAAAGTTCATTTTCTCACGGTACCAATACTGTAATAGTGCACGGATGAAACAAATGGCCAACCCTCCAGCGACCAGAAGCGACATAGAATTGGTTTGCAGTCATCCTGAGGAACTTAAATCTTTGCAGATGGCTTAGTGGTTAAGCTTTTGACACAAATAAGCCGATTATGTATGTAAGTCCACTTTACAATATGCCATCATTGTTCTCAATCCTTTTTTTATTCTACATAAGTTTTTTTGGCACCGGAAATTTTTAAAATCTGTGTTTTTTTGACCCAACTCGATAACTTTATGTCACGCTTCTTTGGGTTTGGTATGGGCAAACCCCAATTATTCAAAATGCAGGTCGCTATAGTTAATTTTTCGAGCTGGGGCATTTTTTTTTTCGGATTTCTCGCCGAAAAAAAAGTTTGTTGACGGGCAGTATCGGAGTAGTAGAAGTCTCTTAAAAAAAAAGGGGGAACATAAAGGAGATTTGAAATCAATATAGGATGCCTATACCTCAAATGCCGAGAAAGTGGTCGAAATGCAACAAAAAAAAACTTTCCGCATCTTCAATTTTCTCATTTTCACTATTTAGTAGCAAGGGGCGGAAATTGTTGGGATCACAAATTTCCCCCGAGGGATTGAAAAACGCCAAAATTACTCTCCGGTTTATATAGGGCGAACTACTTAGTAATAAAATTGTAATTTTGTATTTATATATTGCCCTATGGTTTTACGTTTGGGTCTGTAGCATACGGACGGTTGATCCTAGGCGAATCAAGTAAATACGCAATTCTTTAATAATTAAAATTAAATATATTAAAAATTCCATTCCTATTTGTTACAAGCATTTGTTTTGTATATACTTATATATATATGAGGTGTTGAAGCAATCTGATTTCGAGTAACTGGGCAGCAGCTTTAATTTAATTTTTGACATTATGTACTGAGTATATACAGTCACCGCTTTTTGTAAGTTTTAAAACTGATTTATTCTAGTGGGTTTCGTTATACAAGATAAACTTCAAGATGTTTATTTTAATCTCGTGTATATTTTTTTATCACAGATGGTTTTACATGTCACTTGTTTACTAGGTTAAAAGTACCGTTACAGAGAAAGAGAGGTTACCGGCGCGAGGCCGACTTGCTTGGTTGACGAAGGTATGTAGACTCTCCTCCGTTTTGTGGCAGTCTGGGGGGGGCGCATGAAAGATGCTGTCATTTTCTATTGTAGGACGGAGGCAGTGTTGCCACGTTGACTTAAACATCACACCTCCACCCTAGATTTCCTGTAAACTTCAGTGCTGTTATAGACTAATATGGCTATGCCTTAACTAGTCCACTAGGACTAGCAGGTTCCTTGGACAATCTTGTGGCTTGTGATCTTATTGATTCATTTTTTTTTATTATTATTAACTATTGTCTGATTGCCCAAAGTACCTTGATTATGTGGTGATAAAGCAAGCAGGAGCCATCATTTTTCTTTTGTACTGCATGATTTTAAACGTTACTGTAAGAGATTCTTAATGGATCCTGCCATGCTCTTGTCACAGAATACATCCAATGTTATGAAATCGTGTGATTACATTTGCCCAAGTTAAGCTTCATGATTACGTCTACACTTTAAGTGGGAGTTTACATTTAATTTTCATCAGACAAGTCATCAGTTATCTTTAAATTTACTTGGCTTTTGAATTTTTCTTTTAAGTCTGGTATTTTCAGAAAAAGTTACTTTTTTATTACTTTTAATGTGCCTTTTGGTATTGGTACTTCATTACTGATTTCAATTAACCCCTTCTCCCTGAACCCCTTATTCCCCTGAACATGCCCTGATCTCTCGCCCTCCTGGGAGCTCCCTTCACCACCTTCTGGAAGTGAGCTACCCGGTGATCCCTCTTCGCAACTCTGATACTTTTCTGATGAGGGAGATTGGTTGGCATACTCACTCTCTTTCTCCAGTGATTCGTCACAACTTATACTAGTAGACGGGCCTGCCACATCCTGGGTGGTGGAGACGTTTGGCTGAGCTATAGGAGTATAAATATAGTTATATAGGTATATAGTTAAATAACTATATCCTGAAAAAGTCTATGTCTGTTATCTAAATTAGGCAATTGAAAGGTTTTATTATTAATGTCATTATTATGCTTAATAGTTGGTTTTGGTCCACCCCTTCTGGCATACTTTAATTTGGTTTTGGTGGCGCTTCCACAGGTTTCCTTCTTCCAGTCTGCATAGAAATGTTGATTTTCCAATTTTTTTTTCTAGAACGGCTCTTGCCCACTCTATCTTGTTTGGTTTTCTGTAGTCTTTAACTACCACTTGATCACCTATGGATAGCCTTCGTGTTTTTCCTCCATAGTTCCTTATCTGTCGTTTTAGAGACTTTTCCAGGTTTTCTTGCACTTTATGGTCAACTTCATTGTTTTGTTCTTCTCGAATTGCATTCAGCCTCGTTCTTATTTCTCTTAGAAACATCATACTTGCTGATGTTCTTTGTGTACTAGTCTGCATTATGGTTCTATAGTTAAGCAGTCAATGTTGATATGGATGCGTTGTTATTCTTCGGATCTTTCATACATGTTTTCAATTTGGTCTTGAACAGTTTCACTGCTGCGTCTGATGCTCCGTTACTTTGCTGATGTCCTGGTGGTGAGGTTATGTGTATTATCCCATTTAATTTAAAGAAATTCTTCATCTTTTCTGAGACGAACTGTGTTACAATTTGTCGCTAACTACAGTTGATGGTATCCCGAATCTTGCAAACACTTGTCGTAGTTTCTCCATTATCTCTTCAGTGGTTATTTTTTTTACTGGGAATGCTTCTATCTATTTTGTGTATGCGTCTATCAATATAGTAAACATGCTTCCGCCTACCGGACCACATATGTCTGTAGCAGGGTTATCGAACGGTTATTTATTATATTTAAAATATTACTAATGTTCAAAACAAAAACAAAAGAAAGTACATATCCAACCCATAAAAGAAAATAAAATAAAATATTTCCAAACATGGCGCTTAATTTGACTTTGATCTATGTTAACTTTACCGACTTCTTTTTCCCGCAAGCATATTATCTTTTCTAAATATCGTGAACTTTCTTTCAAATTAATTTCGTTTCAAAGTTTGTCTTAATATTTCAACAAATTTCTTTCTTAATTTTCTTATTGAACACGTATCTCCGTTTTTCCCAACTCCGTATTAATTTTAATTTTTTTCCCAGTTTGTAAATCCTTCAATCCTAATTTACCAAATCCGTTCAATTAGTTCTAACATTTTAACTGATGTAAATACGGAACTCAAAATAAAACTATAAATATCTATACTCTTAAAACTTATTAAAAACAATTAGGTCATTCACAATTACATATCTAAAATATTTCTTTCTAATACCCTTTTTTATTCCTACGCTCTTTCCGTTAAAACTATTTATGTCCCTGTCATATAATAATTAACATATGTAACAAAGTAACAAGTGTTTTCGGCTATCATCTTCCAAAAACGGCCGGTACCAAAACCTTGCTTTCCTTAATTAAAATCCAAGTGGTACCTATAATAAAAACTTATTGTTTGTTTATAGTAATCCTAAAAAATTAAGTTCAAAAGTAAATAAAAATTCTGATAGTTTTACACAGGGTATTCTTTTATCTTGATCCTCTGTTTGTCAATAACATATTGAACACTTTCATAATTATGCAAAATCCTTTAAAATTACTTTAAAATTAAATCTGTGTACTCCCAACAACAAAGTATAGCTTCAGATAAGAGATCGTTAATGTAGGTATAACCAGTTTCTGTCAGAATACCTAAAAACAGTTAACACAAATGAGATATTTTTATGGATTTAAATAGGAATCAACCCCACAAAATACGAACGTCATTAACTTCCACTTACTGTTTTACCCTTACTTTAATCATCAAAAAAAAAACTTTCGTACACATGTAACACAGATTTATTTAACAACAAAAAACTATCAAAAAAAATATAATATCATTAATTTTCTTATTCCATTACCCAAAATATTACTGTACCACCTGATTAAACACTAAAGTAGAGTAAAGTAAGCTTTATGATAGTACGCCATTAATTATTATCTTTATTAGTACCTCCAATTTTAATAACGATATTTAAATTATCTAGGCCAGACTTGTTTACGTTACGTATTTTCTTTGACAATCGATTTAAACAGAGAAAGAAAAAAAAAACTAAAACCAAGAACTAATAAATGTTATTTTTATAATAATGATTCTTATTTACAAACGACTTTTTTTTTAATCCATAGTACTTAAAAAAAAACAACGACAAAATACCCAAAACTTTTATCTCAAACATTCTAGTTCATTCTGTTAAAACACTTTTTATCCCCTAAACAATTTATTTGCCCAGTTTGTGAACTCTTTCGTCATGGTCACGAACAATTAACACAAGAAAACAATACCTATATCTTTATACCTTCATAAATTATCGAGAAGTAGCAAGTCAAATAAGCATAATAAAACAAGGTATTTTATCAAATATAAAAATAACCTGTACGTTATTACCTGCCGAACCCTATTTTAAAAAAATAAATAGTATCCAATTACCCAAATTTACCATACGTTGTCTAAAATAACCAATAGCACATGGCTTTAATTTCTAATAAACGTCAGAGCATAGTCCTCGTAAACCAAACTATTTCCAGATGTCGGCTGTTTATCTAAAAAGAGAAAAATATCTGCCCAGTGTCTAGTTCTTCACCAAAATAGCCTAAACTAAATTACATTAGGTACTGAAATATATACAAGTGTTTATCCTTTTCTTTAGACCAAACTCTTTGTCCCTAAACAAAACATCCATCAAATAACGAGGTACCCGAAAATCTTCTTTTCTCTTTCTCTACCTGCTAAATATCGGTTCTCAAACAAAACTATAAAGCTCACAAACACTTGTATATTATTGTACAATTATATAGACCCATTGCGAAAATGTTACCATCCTCTTAATTACTTAATTAACCAACATTATTAAATGTCTAACCTACACATATTAAAAAAATAAAATATGACGTCACCTTCACACCTAAACGGGAATAAAATATATTTTGCTGAAACAAAATAAAAAAAATCATTTTAGTTCGGCTCTCCTCCTTCAACACCTAAAAAACCTGAAAGAAAAAAATACGTTTTTCCAAACAACTCAAATCAAAATAAAACAAATACGTTGACACAGAAAAATTCGGCTACATTCCAACTTCAGCAGAAATCCTATTTTATATAAAAAAAAATATATATTAATAAACCCACAAAATAAACTAAGTTCCTAAAAAAAATATGTATTATGTAGAAAGCCTACCGTTTAAGAGATTACTAAACTAAAATTTTATTTCCCCTTTAATGTACTCTACTTTACGAAGTAATTTAAACTCACACAAAAAAATATATACCTACAAAATTAAATACTCATTTGTACGTGCATCTTAACTTAAAAATATCTGTTTTTCTCATAAAAACCGCAAAAAAAAATTAGCAACAAATTATAACATCTCTTAAACAATACGCCACAAATTCGCAACAGTTCATATAAAATACGATCATGTTTCATTGCACTGCAAACATGAAAGGAGTCTGTGCATATCAATCAAGTTAATGAACTAACTACGTTCTAATAAAGTTATTATTGTTCAGTTTACCATACATATTTAAATCTTGAACTAAAATCCTTGGCAAAACATTTACTAATTCTCAAAAATATAAATTATAACAACAAAATTTCTTTATGATCCGAAATTCCAAAAAAAAAAGTCATCAAAAAAAAATAACCACATCAATAAATAAACTTGTTAGTTACAGCTGATGCTTCTTGAAAACTTCCTGATATTGGCCTCGATCGACTTCCAATGGTACCTTTGACTTTAATGCTGAAATTCCCTATCTATCTAACTCTGTAATTTTCTCTAACTTTCAAATTAAGGGATCATTCAATATATTTATGAGCCTACTGCTCTTTCAAAACAAAAATTAATTTAAATTACCTCAAGATAATAAAACGCATTAGTTCTTTTATAAAACTGACCAACTTGCAATATAAAAAACTAATCAACGATAAGAAAAAAAAAACAAAGAAAAAAAAATTGCATTTCTTTCATTTTATTCGCTTAGCTGCCACCATTAAATAGTAGCAGGGTTATCGAGCGGTTATTTATTATATTTAAAATTATTTATTTATTTTACTTATTTATTTGAGATATACCGGGCAACCCTGTCACAATACTTAAATTAATTAAGGTATCATAAGTAAAATCAAAGGTACTCTGTAGGCTTCTTCGTATATTATAATTTAACATGTTATCAATTATAATTGTTAGTATAAATTGAATTAAACATTTTATCTCACCAATTCTGCGGCCATATAAACTCGAACAACAGCAAACTGCAACAACGATGGTATCTTCTTGAATATATATTTATTTTAACTATCAGGTGGTTTATTTGAATAAAAGATTTAGTTTTTAAAAACAACTTAAAAATCTATTAACAAAAGTAAAGGAAATGAAATGCTGTACAAAAAAATAATACTTAAACCTAATAACAAAAAAAGCATTTAAATCTAGAAAATGAAGGAATTATCTATAAATCCCCAACTTTAGTACAAAAGAAAAGAAAACAAAAATCTTTAAATAAACGTAAATTTAACTATTGAAAACCAGTTACTCCCCAGATAATACATAGAATAAAAATAAAATATCTCAACTTTAATATCCCACTGTATACGTAAAGCCCCATAAATTATCACAAAAGAAGAATTTAAGATCAACTATAAGAAACAAAACTCTGACACAAACTGACTTTTAGACTTCCCGTAAAATACAAAGTTAGCTCAGCTATTACTAGATCCACCACTTAGACCAATCCCCTTTTTGATTTTATTAGTCAGGACGAAACGAATAAAGCTGTGAATGGTGAAGCTTAAGTCCCTATTCTAAACTTTAAGTTCGACACTTCGTCTTAGAAACACGAGGTGTCACCCATGATAATAAAAAGTGAATAAATAGATTAAAACGATATTCCCTTCAATTCTTAGTCCTAAGATTATGTATATAATTTAATATATAATAACTTATCCACATCATGGCGAAAAAAGGCACGAAAAACCCTTTCAGTTTATCTTTTCTGAAGGGAAAATTATGCCCCAAAAACATGGCTTTTCGGTAATCCTATTACAAAGTACACTATTGTATTTTCAACATAGTAAATTGACCATTTATTATCATTGCATCGAACCAAATAAAATGTTTCAATTAATATTTGCAACAAGTTGAATTAAACAGACCAAAGAAAGATTACCATGAAACAGAGAACATATGGGATCATAAACCCTCAAAAAGGAAGGCATACATTGTAACTTTTTAAGAAAGCTTATCCATAAATCTCTCTATACTCTAAAATATAGCATTTGAGATATATGATACTTTATTTAGGGTTTAAAATTCTTGAAACTAATATTAGACAAATTTACTTATAATTCTTGTGAAATAATCAAGCCTTTTTAAGCGTGAACATGAGAACCAACAGTTTTAGTAAAATATTGCTTGAATTATATTTAGAATATATAAAAATATATACTCTATACCGTTGTTATAGTCTATTCTGTTACATGTCAACGTGAACTCTTCTGAATGGTGTATTTTCAATTGGCCATGGTGTCAGTGTACTCCTTGGTGGTGCAGGCTTGCTGGATGCACAATGGATGCACTGTTTTGTTGTTTCTTCGATATCTTTGTCTATATTTTCCCAGTACATCAGCGATCTCGCAGTGCTTTTCATTTTGACTATGCCGTCATGACGCTCATGAAGCATGTCGAGCATCTTACTTCTTAGTGTTCTTGGTATGACAATCCCAAACCTCGCATCAAGATGCCATTCTCTACAATTAATTCAGGCCTGTTGAAATAGGGTTTTATTTGTTCAGTTATTTCTTTAGGCCCCTTTTCCTGTTCAACGTACTTAATGATTTGTTGTATTAGTTCATCATTTTTAGTGAATTCTTTGATTTGTTCGTTATTTAAGGGCCACTAATTGTTTTTAGGTGTAAAATTCAAATAACTTACGTTTTCCTCTGGCTGAGTCTCAGTTTTGCTTAGTTTTCTTGAGAAGTAGTCTGCTACGGTGTTGTCTTTGCCACTGACGTGCTCAATTTTATAGTTGAATCCTGACAGAATTGCAGCCCATCTTTGAATCCTGTTTTCGTACATCTTTGGAATGCCTTGAGTGTGCTATAGGCCTGTTGCGCACCTGTAAGTGTTCTTGACGCAAAACTAATAGGCCTGTCTGACCCATCGGGCATTTTATGTGATAAGACAGCAGCTACGCCAAAGTGTGTTAAAACCAAGTCTGACATCATTATTTCCTTAATTTCATTAAAAGCAGATTGACATTCATTATTCCATTCAAATGTTACGTGTTTCTTTAATAAATTATAGATAGGTCTCAATATAGTTGCAGGATTTGGAATATATCGTGAGTAAAAGTTTATCATACCTATGAGGCTTCGTGTTTCTGTTACATTTGTCGGGGGTTCTGCTTCGCAAATGGCTTTGTTCTTTTCTTCGGCTTTATGGACACCGTCTTTGCTTATTCTGTGTCCTAGGTACTGCACTACCTCCTTAAAGAACTCGCATTTCTCCTTGCGTAGTGTCAGTCCGGCATTTCTTTAGCACTTTCTCCAGTGTCTCCAGATGTACCTGTTTATTAGGACCAGTAATTAGTAAATCATCCTGATAAATGCATAAATTATCCATACCTTGGAAGACTTGCTCTAAATACCTTTGACATTTACTACTTCCAGGCGTTATGCCATATGGCATCAGGTTTTGGTAAAAATTCCTAAATGCGTACTCAATCTTAATAATTCTTTAGCATTATCATCAAGTTCAAATTGGTTATAAGCTTGGTTTAGATCTAATTTGGTAAAGTACTCACCATTACTGAGCTTAGCGAAGATTTCTTCTATTAGAGGTGTCGGGTGATGCTCCTCCTTCAACCATCGGTTCACGGTTAGCCGATAGTCACCACACAATCTCAGTTGGCCATTCGCTTTTATCACTGTTAAAATTGGAGTTGCCCACTCAGTAGTTTCTGCCGGGGTCAGAATTCCTTCGTCAACCATAATATTGAGCGTCGCATCAACCTCCTTGCGGTATGCCAGTGGTACGGGCCTAGGTTTAAAAAATTTTGGATTAGCACCCTCTTTTAACTCTAGAGAAACCTTTGCATATTTAAACTTTCCCAATTTATTACTAAAAACTTCAGGATATTTATCAATAATTTGTTTTACTTCGTTTTGACAATCAATTTGATTAATCATTTTATACTGAATATTAAACTTTTCAAGCCAGTCACGTCCCAGGATGACTTGTTTGGTTGACGAAGGTATGTAGACTCTCCTCCGTTTTGTGGCAGTCTGGGGGGGAGCGCATGAAAGATGCTGTCATCTTGCTATTGTAGGACGGTGGCAGTGTTGCCACGTTGACTTGAACATCACAAAAACTTTTTGCGGGCTATTATGCTTATACGGACCGATAATCATCATCAGAGATCAAATTCGAAGCAGATATAGTTGAAGTATTTGTTTTGACTTATAAATTGTGGAAGTCATTGACGTAGATATTGCATTTTTTTTTCGCTTACCTATATTTAAAAGAAAAACACATATTTTGAAAAACGGCGAGATACTTCAAATTTATTTTAATCTTTGAACATAACATTTTTTTCATTATGCAAATAAGCTCTAAAATTATGAAGTAGCTCCCTGAAAACAGAAAAAAAAAATCCAGAAACGATTATTATATAGGTACAAAGGGAAATAAGAAGTATCTTTTGACTTTTGTTATAAAAACATTTTTCAAATATACAGAGTAGCCCAGGAGGCTACCTAAAATTAAAAAAAATTGTATTCCGGAAACATTAGATTTGTACATATAAACATTTTTTTCATTATGCAACTTAGAATGATGAAGTTGCCTTCTGCTGCCTCTTGAAAACGAAAATAAAATATATTTCAAGGTCGTTTATCACTTTCAACAAACGGGGAAACGTGTTCAATTTCTTGTATTTTTTTTGTCCACAATATTTTTTTCTACTATACAGTAGTGGCCCTAGAGATATGAAGCAGCAGCCCCTCCCCCAAAAAACTTGGTGAAACATGTCAAATTTCTTTTTTCTACATTGAATATTTTCTACATTATACAGGGTTGCCCTTAGGAATACAAAAATCACCAAACATAAATAAATTTTATTTCCATAACGTTTAGCTCTTTTAAAAAACGGTAAAACAATACAAGTTATTTTTTTTTTTGCATAAAAAAGCAGCCTTTTGTATTAGAGTCATCATTTTGAGTAGGCGAAACAGCTCCCCAAAAACAAAATTTAAGTTTTAAGTTTTTCTTTTAAGAGGTAAAAAACGCCAAATCTGTTTTTTATTTTGTATATACATTTTTTTTGACTAACAACACTGTATGTGTTGTTCTAGGGGGGTAAAAACAGCTCTTTAAAAGTGAAAATATTTTATTATTATATTTTGTTGCATATCAATTCGGAATTTCGTGATTAGGTACGGTCTTTAGTGATTTAAAAATATAAATAACATCTAAAGGCTGACAAAATGGATTTAGTCTAATTTTTAATTGACTTAAAATATTGATTTTGGGGTTTCGATAATAGATAGAATTTTTGCTGTTTACGATAAAAATATTTGACAGTTTGTTGTCAAAGCTAATTTTTAGTCCAATATTTAAACGGTATTTTAAAAGGTATCTATTTAGAATTTTCGAGTTACGAGTATTTTGATAAACATGATTTTATATTGAAAAATGACAGCTTTCAACATAATATGGTTCAGACCCTTATACTTTCAAATCCAGTTATCAAGTCAGAGTCTAGCGGCTATTGTTTCCATCCTGCCCTATAGAGGTTGAATGTGATATAACAAGAATTAGTATATCCGATTCAAATAATTGTTTACCTAATACGAATATCATAATGGCCGAAATCAATTATTCTGAACTACGTCTTTTTCTTGATATCATACTTTTTTTGTGGTGAACCTTGCGAATTGTACAATTTTATTGCTGCATATGATGAAGTAGTTAGGCGGCATGAAAATCACACAAATTAAAAAAAAATTCGTTCAATATTAGATAAACCAAAATGTAAAACTTAGACAATTATTTCTAGTTTCATATAACTCACTACATGGGAGCAAGTAAAAGATATTTTAAGAGTATCAGTCTCAAACCAAAGTTTTTTTTCTTGTTTATGACAAGAACTAGATATTATTATGCCGCATATCTTGAAGTCTAATTTTTTCTTCAATTAATAGTGATCAAACATTAAATCCTGGACAAAAACTTGCACACATTTCTAATACTCAAAAACTTTTTTTCAAAAATATTTGCTACCACAAATTCAATTATCTGTACGACTAAGACAACCTGATAGTCTGGAAGCACCTATGCAATATTTATTAGAAGAAGACAAATTTATGTAAATGATATAAGATAAAAAGATACATTCTGATTATTTTAATACAAACACTACTTAGAATGCCCCAAAATATAAATGTTCAAGCTCTATTTATTCCGAACTTTTATTACGGGCAATCAAATAATTATCACACGAAAAGTTTTCCTACACCAATAAATATCACTATCATCATACAATAATTTACGTAACAAGTTCGGATCGTATTACGTTCAATATTTTTTTCGACAAACGTGTGAAATAATAAGTAAATAAAGCACGTTTCTTCATAATATTTAAAGTATCCATTTCTGGAATGCTTATTCTTTGAGAAAATAGCGCTACTTCCTCAAACAAAAAGTGCCCTGAATTTGGCAACATTGAAGAAACATGTTACATCATTAAAGGTGAAGGCAGTGTCAAGTATGCACCGTTACTAGATGCTACCATAAAATCAGTTACCTTAGAGTATGAAATCAAAAAACTACAAACAATAGTTAACCTTAGATTATAAAACTTTGTTTTATTGTCTAATTAATTAACTAAGGTCTTTAAAAAATTACAGAAGTGTAATATAAAAATATTATCAAATAGAACTGGTAACGACGCTACGCCAAATTTACGTCTTGAGTAGTTCTACAACTATCTAAACTAACATAGCAATCATCACAGCACTCTTGTTTTATAGTCTAATCACAAAACAACGTAATTTTTTCAAGACCTTAGTTAATTAATTAGACAATAAAACAAAGTTTTATAATCTAAGGTTAATTATTGTTTGTAGTTTTTTGATATACATCTAACTGTGTTATGAAAATATATAAACATATTTGAGTAATTCGATAAAACTTTGCTTAGAATATTTGACAATTTTTAAAACGTGACAACAACATCGATTTAGTGGAGAGAAAAAATGCAATCTATGATCCCGTGTTAAATGTAAATAGTTGGATCTCTCTCTAACTATATATATATATATATATATATATATATATATATATATATATATTAGTGTTTTAATTATTTTGTTCTGTGTGTTGTAGTACTTAAGTAAACTATGGTAAGGAAGTGTTGTTGGTGGAAATACAAACTATTTACTTTCGGAAGTATCATATCACAAGTAAGTCTTGACGTAATTAAGGTTAGATATCAGTGGTGTCCGAACCGTAAGGCCTTAGCATTTACAAATATTAATTTGATATTTAAGCCATTCGAGTATGTTAATTGGCATGGAAAACAGGAAAAATTAGGTACTAATTGAAAAGAAACAATTATTTTGCCAATTTTGGTTTTACATAACGTAAACATTAATATACATACTAGCTTTCCAAATTCTTAAATACGTTATCTGCAATACAAATATACTATTTTGTTTGTGAATAAGTTCTATATTTCCAAATGCTTTTATTTAGATACAAACGTATTTTTGCGGTTTTTTAAAATTCCTTTTGGTTATAAAACATTTTGTTTAAATCATATTGTGATTTTAATCTTCAGATACCTACGAGGAAGTTGCTCACGTTATTCCTCTACATGCCAAATTCCAAACTACTTAGTTCCTCGGGTTTTATCTAATATATAATTAAAATATAGTATAATTCCTACCTAACCTTTTTAGTATATAAAAGCTTATAAAAGAATTATTTTATAAATCCTTTAAATTTTGTTATACATCAATATTATTAATATTCAAAAGTTTAATGTATTTCTGTTATATTTTTTGTTTTTGAATTACTCATATGTAGACATCCAAATTATGTATATGTATAAGGAAATCAGGTGTTTGGCAATAACCGAGGCAAGAAAACACAAACAAAGATATTAAATTTTTATGGAACTTTCTAGCAGATCTACAATTAATGCCTAATATATACAAATTAAAGTTAGCAAAATAGTTATAGAGACATGTAGGGCAGCTGAGAAGTTTTTTCAGGTTGTTCCATAAAACTAATAGTATTTTTAATAAAAACATCATAGATTTAGTTAACTTATTAATTGTTAATACTATGAAATACTTGCCACCTTCAATGTATGATCTATTTCGAAATTACATGTATGACGACGAAGTCCTAAGCGAACATCCCATTCAGTTGATAAAATTAATTTTAAAAAAGTATTTCAAGTTTAGAATATATCACGGAACCATGAAGCATTTAGACTTAACCAAGACACATAAATCTAGGAGTATCAATACAAAAACTACAAACGAGTAATTATTTCTAAATAGGGAATATATATATATATATATATATATATATATATATATATATATATATATATATATATATATATATATATATATATTATATATTGTAACAAGCATTTTGACATGCTCGTTACAATTAGTTAAACTTAATCAAATTCTCTATTATATTTCATAAAAGTCGTCATTAGAAAAGGTTTCTTTAAATAATATAAAATTTTAATTTTGTTCATAATTAAAACATTAAATTGCATTCAACATGGAAATAAATTTAGTCCTACCCTGGCGAGAGCAGTCTGATTTCTAGATGCGACGAATTTCGGCAACCCGGAATGCATGTGTATATGGTTGGTCGAGTCGTATAATTGAGATTTTAGCCTGTTTGTGAGGTCACAGTTTTTTATGAATCTTTGTCAATAAAACCAATTGAAGTGAGAAAGGGGTTCTCTTTTCTTAACTTAAATCTGTAGAGGTCAAATCTTGTGTTCCTGAAATGAGCTGTCGTAAGACAAATGTTTGGAAGTACTGTGATTTTTTTTGCATACAGTATGTGCTGGATTTAAATTTCAAAGTTTGTGTATCTTAAATGGGATTTAAGCAGCAAGGGACCGACTGATAAGAAAGCCAGACCATCAGGTAAATAAAAAACTGATAGACTATTCCCGAAATTTTTAGTTTTTGCACGTGGCACCATTACAGTATATTTTTTTTCTTTTTCAGGCTTTTATTCTTTTATTCTTTCATTCTTTCCCTCTTTCCTACTTTCTTAATTCTTCCTCTACTTTTCACCCCTTCTTGGATTTTTATGATGACCATCTTTTGAACAACCTATAAAATGTGAAATTTGGATTCAGAGAAAAGCAGCACTAAGGTGGCTTAGCAGTTTTTTTGGTGGAGATGATCCATTTTGCGGTGGAGGATTCTGCCTGCAGATATAAGTGTCGGATTGAGAATTTTAGTTGGGAACACTCCGTGGTAATTGACCACTTTGCTGTGAAACGTTTTGGAGGCTCTGACTGCGGACTCTCTGGAATATCCACTTTTAATTGCAAGCTAAGTACCTTTTGTAATATATTTTTGCCTTTTGTTGTGATTTTGAAACGTTGAAATTCCAACATTTTCGCTTTTGTAATATATTTTTTGGCTTATATTTAAATTATATATATAATATATTTTTGCATTTTTCTTCAAAATTTAAATATTATACCTGTAAAATTATATTTTACAAAATATTTTCAAATTCGGAAAAAATAAGTAAATTTCCAGGTTTTGTAAAGCTACTTATCTTGTCTAAATTTATTATATCTTTATTACCTCTACTATATTTTAAGTACTCTGTATAATATTTTTGTAAAGCACATTACTTCTTAAGAATTAATATAGGTCTCTTTTGAAATTTAATTTGGTACATAATTATTAATTATAAGGTCCTTTGAAAATTGAAATATTTATCTTCCAAATTAAATTTAAATTTGTCATTTTGGCAAAAATAGTTTAACATTAAGTCAAAAAAATACACTTTTGATTGAGTGATAATTTTTAGGCCTATCAAGCATAATTTTGAGAATTTGTTTAAAATCAGTAAAAAGTCAATTATTGATTTTATACTTGTTAGTTATAATTTTCTCTTTAGCTAGCTAATCATTTGAAATTTATTTTTAAACTTTGATACAAGATCATAGATATCTTATTTTTATCTTGCCGTCGAAAAACGAGCTTGGTTATTGTACTGATTGCCAAAAAGGTGAATGTCTTATAATTCAGTTGTTATTTAGTAGTCCATAGTAAGATATTTTTGTGTGATTAATTATCTTCACTTCTCGAATACCTTTATTAAATTTACCTACCTATTTACTTAAAAATCCAGTACTTACCTTTATACATTTAATTTTTCAAATACAAGTTAAAATTAAATATAAATATAAATAAAGTTTCTCTAAAGTGCATTGATTTTCTGATTACTGTTGCTTATTGACTAATAGAAATTAGTGTTCTTATATTAATATTTCTATCTAGTTAATTTTATTTGTGGACTTTTCAGTTAATGGATATCATTTGCACAGCATTGTTTGTTCTAAAATTCATTAAAACAAATTTAATTATTTTATAAATAAGTATACTTTGTGTACATTTTCTTCTACAACACAAATTTAATACAGATTCTCTAGTATGCCTTGATGTGACGGTAACTGGGCTTATCGACTAATAGAAATTGGTGTTACTATGTAATGATTTCTATATTTCAAGTTGATTGTATTTGCGGGCTTATAGTTACTTCATTGTCAATTGCAAGATATTTCAAAATTTAAATATATATTAATTCTTAATTCTTTTTCAATAATAATTAATTTGCCATAATTTTATCTCTCATCTCTATCTTAATACTAAATTTAATTTTCAGTAATAAAATTTCTTGACCTTAATAAAATACTTAACATATATTTTAATTACGATTCCTTACATTTTGTTTAAGGCTTATACATATCATTTTAAAACACCTACAGTAATTTTCTTTTTATATGGCTTTCAGACATATGTAAGGGTAACTGCTGTTCTTATATTGTACCTTACTTTGTTCAGGGCTTATCGTTTTGAGTTACATTTATTTGATTGTTGATTATAAGGTATATTTGATTAATGTAACTACTAATGTAGATCATTACTGGTAATATTATTTTTTCGTATATATTGAATTTTAAATCATCTTTTTAATTAAACTTTTCTAATTTTCATTTTTGAGCTTCACATGGACTACTAAGTTTTCTAATTTTACTTTATGACTTACCTTTTAGTGCAACTGCAAAGGTAAAGCAGATTTTGTTTATGCTTGTCTATTTCTGTAAAAATAAAGCAGATTGGTTGTGCGAATATAAGGCAGATTGTATTTTTTAGATATCTTTTAAAAAAGGAAGAATTTAAAATAAATTGGTACATTTCTAGTGTTCTAGTGTTTTCCTTATTAGATGGATTAAGTTTAGTATATATATATATATATATATATATATATATATATATATATATATATATATATATATATATATATATATATATATATATATATATATATATATATATATATATATATATATATATATATATATATATATATATATATATATATATATATATATATATATATATATATATATATATATATATATATATATATATATATATATATATATATATATATATATCTTTTTTCATACTTCTTATCTTCTATCTTTTGGTCATCTAGACCTGGCGCCCATTTTAAAATCTTTATCTAAAATATCGAACTCACACCACTTGTGCCTCCGCATTAGCATTATACTGAGCAGCTAGAGGCAAACTAAAGAAATAAAATATTGTTTATAAAACTTAAGAACTTTTGATTAATAATATCAAAATAGAACACAAATAAAAAAAACAATTAAACTTTTATTTATATATATATATATATATATATATATATATATATATATATATATATATATATATATATATATATATATATATATATATATATATATATATATATATATATATATATATATATATATATATATATATACATATATATATATATATATATATATATATATATATATATACACACATATATTTATATATATATATATATATATATATATATATATATATATATATATATATATATATATATATATATATATATATATATATATATATATATATATATATATATATATATATATATATATATATATATATATATATATATATATATATATATATATATATATATATATATATATATATATATATATATATATATATATATATATATATATATATATATATACATATATATATATATATATATATATATATATATATATAATATATATATATATATATATATATATATATATATATATATATATATATATATATATATATATATATATATATATATATATATATATATATATATATATATATATATATATATATATTATATATACAAATATTTCTCTGTTGGGCTAATAAACAAATAAATAAAAAAAAAATTTTTTTTCGTTTTAATTGTCCTATATATTTCCAACTGTTTTTAGAATTTTAATTTCATCTTTTTTAAAAATGTCTTGTTATATCCTTCAGTTGACAGTGTCAAAGGCATATTTCGTAGTATACGTATTTGTTCAGTTCCTAGTAAAACTATTAGTACTATTCTGTTATCTAAATCAACAACTGCTTGCAATATTTTACACTAAACTAATTGAATTCGTGGAAGAATGTAAACACTTTTTAATATTTGGCAGCATTATTTAAAAGATCAGTAAATTTCTTTTTACCCGGAACTTTCCTCATAACGGATTGCACCACACACACATAATATATCATAGTTTATATATCCATATAGTAATTTTTTAATAAATTAACACATTATATAAATTTGAATATGTGTCAATATTTTTATTACGAAGAAGTTTCTGTTAAAAGGACTTATTTATGAACCCAAATACCCAGGTCTTACCTTATAAGAAATTACAAATACAAACGCTTGTGGTGGAACTTGTTATGAGGGATGTTCTGGACAAAGAACAATGCTCTGATTTTTTAAAATTTATTTTTCTAACATACATACATTCATAAATACATATATACATACATATTTACGAACATACAAATATACATACTATTTTTAAATTTTTATTTATTTATCGGTATTATGTTATAATTACTTAACTATAAAAAAATCAATTATGATATTTATTATTTTCCTATTTTACTGACTTATTAAATATTAAATTATGCCGCTATTTTGTTCCGTCATATTGGGTTCTCACAAAAATATTACCATCCCATCCCCATATGACTTTTAATTTTTGACCAAAATTTGAAGTCAATCGGATAAGTAGTTTTTTGCCGCAAACAGGCAGAGAGACCAACGGATTTAAGAATTTCAACATCCCCTGAAAAGTGAAGATCTGCAAAAATCTCAGAGGGTGATTTCTATATGATTACAATACTTTTCGCTTACAAGGAAAATGAAAAGAAATCGCAAAATATTTATATCACCTGCTTTCTGATTTTAAACCCCCCAGTTCAAATTTCTGACTACGAGTCTGACAGATACTTAAAATTGGAAAAAAAACATTAAATTGCTTGCTATAAACATATATTAAGTTAAAGAGAAACGATTCGCCGCTGGTTCAGTCTTTAGTGAGAGCCAACAGGGTTGCCATTTTTGGGACCGGCGACGCAGAGAAAGATATATGTCTTCTCTCACACCCATAGCACCCGACAAACAATAATAGATCCAACTTTCGAAACTATTTATGAATGAAATGTTGAGTCTATCCCTTGTTTTTAGTCTAGTCAGTTACCCATACCCGCTTGTGAAATGGGCGAAGGGAAAGAAGAAAGACCCACTCAGCCTTGGTATATTTTTTATATATATATATATATATATATATATATATATATATATATATAATACATATAGTGTGTTCCATTAATAAAATGTATGTTGGGTCTGATAAAAGTTTTGAGTCTACGTCTTATATACATAAATACTAATTTTCTATAAACTACATAATAAACCCCTTCTATCTTTTACAATTAAGCAAATATTGGGGGCAAAGTTTAAAAATAAAGGGAATTTTAAGTGCTAAAAACTGTTTTGGTAAAAAGTCTATATTGATATATTTAAATACATACATAAATTAACGGATCCTGATGTTTTTACTTTTGAAAAGTTAATATAAAATAAAAAATACACAAAATAGTTTTTTTTTAATTTCATTGGGAGTGCTCAACTTTTGACCCGTTTCTATGTATGTACAATAGTCATGCTCAGACATTTAGAGACATTACTTTTGATGGTAACTAAGGTAAGAACAATTATTTAGTGTATACAGGACTTGAGAAAGACATCGTTTTCAGAAAAAATCCCATTTTGTGGAAAACATCCTGTATATCAAGAACAGAAAAAAATTTAAAAATTGTTTTTTTGGTCTTTTAAACGTAGATAATCTTGGCTAGAAAAAAAAACATTAAAATATGTCATTTCGTAACAGGTATCGTTTAAGAAAATTTCAGGAAAATGATGAGGCCTTACATAACACTATGTAACAAATTTCTTAAGGAACCATTTGTTGCATCTAGGTCATACACTCCATACTTGATACTAGACACGGCCGAAAACTGCAGTTCAGTATCTCATTTGTTATTGAAACTTAAGTTTTTGTCAAAAAATATGGAAGTAAAAGTTTGTTAGCGGTTTATTTATTTAGCCCAAAAAAAATTAAATTATTTGAACATTCTATAAAATTATATAAACTATGGTTTTAGGCGTCTAACATATCAGCTGGTAAAAATATACAATGTTTCAATGACATTGATATATTTGGTTCTTCTTATATTACTTTTAAAAATATTGTAACTGTAGGGTTTTTTAAGTTGTAAAGCAAATAAAATTTGGAGTTTTATTACTGTATAGAATAGTAAAGAATAAATAAATAAATAAAAATGTATAAGTAGTATTTTTAATTTTTTTAAACAACTCAACGTAGCTGTTTATACAGAAGTATTCTTTCTTACAAACTAATGCATACATTCTCTTCCTGAACATATTTCTTCGCATGGGCTCCCACAGGTTTTCAATAGTTTTCATATTTTGGATGCTAAAAATATATTGATGACAATTAAAAATCAAAAATCGTTTTTAAGAGTTAGTTGTTGTACCACAAGATAATCAAGCGAGGTAGGATAAACTTACCAGTATAGCAGGATAATTTTCACGACAGAGCCAAAGCCGAATATATTCGAAGTATATCATTTCACGGCCAAAGAAATCCGAACTAGATATCTCTTCTGTTGTTGGATAGAGTTATTTTTCTTGTACAATCTTGATAATCGGATTTTTCTTAGCTGTTAATTATACAGGGTGTTAAAGAGGCCTATTATATTAGTCAAAGTTTGTTTAAGAACCAACTCGATCAGTAAGCGATTTTTGGAATTCTGAGTTTCTCCCATTTGTTCTAGAGGATAACCTAATTTTATCAAAATGATGAATTTTACCAACTTATCTCTCTATTCTTCTATCTTGCTTCTTATCTCTTTATCTCCTAAATCTATCTTACTACAGTCTTGCAGACAATTTGATTGAAAAAGGGCTATTGACAATAAATGTGATAGGTAATGTTATTCATTATTAATAAGAGGCTCTTTATATATTTTTTCTGGTTAAAAGATAATTATTTTTTTCTTATCGGTTAAAGTGTGGCTATAAGAGTTATATCTCAGTCACTTGACGAAGTTTTTTTTTTCAATCACTCAGAAGAGTTTCCCAGACGTATTTGATATTCTGAGTTTTCCTTGTTTTTTCTAGGGTTTTTTTTAATGCGATGAGTCATCTTTGAGAAAACAATGCACATCTGTGACATTGCTATGTTATGAGTCAAACAATAATAAAAAAAAGATGATAGCGTGTGGTATATCAGAAAACTAAGAAACAAAAGATCTTATCCAAATAATATACCGCCTAGATCCTATAGACGTATTTTGCCTTGCACGTCTCTGGCAGAACCAGAAAAAATATATTAAGTTCTTTTGCTATCTTACTTTCTCTTACAGACAAGGCAATATCCTAAAGTATTTTTGAGATGCCGAGAAAAAAAAATTTCAAAACATATTTTGAAACTTGTACCCTGGACACGAAGAATTCAGGAACTTTTGTTCACAAAACCTTTTTCTTTTATTTCTCAAAGCACTAATCTGATCTTAAATGTTTAATTTTTGAAACTTTCGGTAAATATGCCAAGGTTTCTATACTCGAAGCTTTTCAGCTATTCGCCCATGGTATCTCATGGTGGTGTCTACATGAGTGTATAATATAAATCGACACATAGCTGCTAGCTCAACAATAATAATACCAAAAGGTTAAAAGTAAACAATTCTTTTAGATTTCACTCCGGCATAACCCCAAGTACTTCCTATAAAATGCATCCAAAATAATCCAACCATCCCGGACTAATCAGTCTCTAGACGGACAAAAAGATACATTAAATTGGTTAAAAGAAAACGTATTTAATAAATATGAATATTTGAGATTTCCTGCAAAACGAGTTTTGCATTTGCTTTAAAATAAAGGTGGTTTGTTTGAATCAATTTTAATATATATATATATATATATATATATATATATATATATATATATATATATATATATATATATATATATATATATTTTTTTTTTTTCTGTAATTGCCTTTTTACTTTCCTCGTGAGAGGGAGGAATTGTAATTGTGAAAAAATTACCCTCCGAGATGTTTTCAGATCTCATTTCAGTGTCCCTAGATGCCAAAAACATGTTTTCTCAATTCCGTCGGTTTGTATGACTCGGTCTGCCTATTCGCGGTATAACTAAAAAACTATTTATCAGATTACAAATTTTGGACGAAAATTAAAAGTCATATGGTGATGAAATTAAAAGATTTTCGCAAAAATCAAATATTACGGAACAAATTCAAACAAAAAAATATGTTAATATGTTAAAAAAAATTATTATTAAAAAATTATTTATTCAATTTACCTCAAATTTTGTAATAAAATCAGATGTGAAATTGGTAAAGTTTTGGTACGAATCCAAGATGGCGAAACAAAATGGCGGCCTAATAAAATGTAAAAAAGAATGTCTGAAAAACTATTTATCCAATTGATTTCAAAATTTGCTCAAGATATAATTATAATATATAGAGATGAACTCATAAACTATTGGTACGAATTCAAGATGGCATGGCGGAACAAAGTGGCTACCAAATATAATGTTTAAAAAATCAGCAAAACAACTTTATTCAGGTGAGATCAAATTTTGAACGAAAATTAGATGTGATATAGGGATAAACTTTTTGTTCAAATTTCTTTACAGAAGTTAAAAAGCTACTTATTTAATTGATTTTAAGTTTTATTCAAAAACAAGTGTAATATAATAAGTAGGAACTGGTAAAATATTGGTACGGATCCCATATGGCGGAACAAAATGACTGCCTATTAAAATGTTTCGGTATATTTCCTTTACCCGGAATTTGCCTTGTTATTAATATTTTCTTTTGTTAGGAATAGTAAAGTATGAACCTATTTAGTTTCGCATATAGCAATTTAGTAGTTTCATATATAAATTGTGTTAAGGAGGGATTCGTTCCAGAATTCCTGAGAGGAAATTTACCGATTCTTTCTGTTTTCAATTTTTAGTAGGTGGGTTAGTCATATATGGAAACACTTGTTCGCCCTGCCTACTGAGTGTACTATAAAACGGACATGTTAGATTTCCTTATTTTAGTAAAGTGGGAAGTGCTTCTAATTATCTGTCATTAGTTGTATAATAATTAAAAATTTTTGTCTTAGATGGTGAGTATGTTTATTGCGTGTCAGGTACGTCACTTTAATTAAGTAAGTAATATTTTTTATTTTCCTATATTTTAATTTTAAATACGTAGTAAAGAATATTCTTTTGGTTAGGTCTAAGATATTCGTAACATTTAGAATTCTTAAGTATGTTTAAGTCGTAGTTTTGTGAAAAAGGGGTCGTCACGGTCAGCTATATCACACTCTCATTAGTGGCGACGTTGACAAATCTATGACGAACCTGACGAGAAGATTGTTAGTGTTATTATTCTGCAGAGAGAGAGAGAGAGAGAGCAAAAAGACAGTAAAAACAAAATCCAGAAAAAAGGCAAGAATATTTAAAGAAAAATAGAGATAGAGCCAAGAAAAATAAGAAGCATATCTCGAACTATCACAAGAGAACAACGATATCAGAGACAAAACTGGCGTTCATGCCAAATAAAAAGCCGAGAAAATAAGTTGTCCCAGTTTAGGCAAAATCAATTTCTTCAAGAAAATACACCCCTGGCACTTCAGAACCTATAGATACACCGGAAAGGAACTTCGACTCCTTAAAGTTACTCCTCGAAATTCCTGCGCAAAAAAAAAACAGAATTTCAGAAAGGTTTTAAAAAAAATTAAAATGGGGTATATAGAAAAATTAGGAAGTTAGAAGAACAGTTAGCAAAATTGATAGAAGGAATCGGAGAAATACAAAAGAAGATATCTCAGATACAAAAATAATAGAGTTTCAAAAATAAATATAGAGGATCTCAGTCCTTTTTCCAAATAAAAAAATTGGTATTTCGCAATGCATTAGTTGCTCAGATAAAAGAAAATTATAAAAATGCTGGAACCGAGAAGGAAAAACAAATAAAATTTAAAGCTTCCAGTGGTAAATTTATTAAAAAATACAAATGTATTTCTTTGCCTAAAAGCCCTTTAGTTTACTATTTAAAACCTTCCAATGAAAAAATAGGAAGAATGCTCATGGCAGTGAAGTCTCTGCATAAAAGAATTGTAGATTTTTTTTAACAGGGATGATAACACTACTTTAACACTAGGTAAAAAACAGACAATTATTCGAGGAAAAGTGAAATATCAAAAAAGATCGCTAAAATATAATTTAAGAATTTTACATGAAAAGTATTGTGAAGACTTTCCTCCGGATAAATAAGTTTTTCGACCTTTTGTAGGTACTGACCATTCTGGATTGTTCAGCCAAAGTTCTCTTGTACAGAATGCAAAGACAAACCAGTTGTTGCAATGGAAAGCTCCCGACTATGAGAAGATAGTAAAATGGAAATTTTGGTAAGTGAAAGAACAGAAATGTAAAAGTGAAAAATATGTATTATTACCAAAATGGTTCTTGCAGAACAAAAGTGTAAGTTAGCTGACCTTTGCAAAAATTTTGATGAAGAGTTAATAACGGTTTTCCTAGCACATGTATTTAAGAAAAACTTCCAAAGCGAACAAAGACAAAAATGTATTTCATTAGCCTATGACAAAGCGGTAGAGCATACGGATTTTTTCGAAAATTATACGAGCAAAATGAAAGGACAAATCTAGGCAAAGCATTTCGGATCTTCACCCAACCAAGCAAGTTTACATACATTGGTTATTTATTGCAAAAACCAGGCTGCAGAAACTTTTTGTATTATATCTTCTTGTACACGTCACGGTCCATCAGCAATTTGGACGCATTCAACACCCGTTTTGTTAAAATGGCGGCAACAGGGAATAACTTCAGTTAATTTTTTTAGTGATGGATCGATGTCTAAATACCGTAACAAACAAAAATTTTTTTAGAAAACTTAGTTTTAATGCAACTTGGAACTTCTCAGAAGCATGGCATGGTAAAGGCGTAACAGAAGGCATAGGGGCAGGTGTTAAAAGAGAAGCTGATGGTATTTTAGTTTCGAAAGGAACTGACATTCTCGATAAATGATATTCTGGAAATTGATTCAAGAAAATATAACGTTAAGGTATTAAAGGCGTTATGAAAATTGGACAGGTTATTATTACCGACAAAAATCAATCTGTTTTTGGGAGGACTCTATCCTGCTTTTGTAAGAAATTTCCTGAAATATGCAGTTGTCACGATTTTCATATTTTATCGGGTGCAGAAATTGAATCACAATCCCCACTTAACGTTAGTGATGTAAATAAATCAGGAAATAATGTATTATTACAGTTAGTCAGTGGGTAATTGTCACTTATAATGATACCGTCACCCAGGTATAGTAACTAACGCCGACAATTTATCGAAGTTATACGAAGTTAATGTTTTGCGCTCTGTTCGATTCAATAAGTGCATTCGGTCTGCAAAAGAATATAACATTTGGTACTTAAAAGAGAACGTTTATTATTTGCATCCTTAGTTTTGCTTAGTTAGCTTGTGAGACAAAAATAATGTGTAATTTTTTAGGACCTTAAGTGTTTATTAGTTAAATGCAGCAGTCGTTCAATAAAAATTGTTCACATTTTTAATATACTTACTGCTAATCGTTTCTTATATATTTTTAAATACACATTTTTACTATTTTTGTTTGTGTTTTTATTTAAATTAGTTTTTATATCAAATAAGTTTTTTTCGAAAAATGTATTGATTAAATTCAACATCAGAATTTAAAATTTTGCTTAACTTCCTTCAATATCATTCGGTCCTTGTAGTTCGCTTACGGAAATTTCAGGCTTAATGAAAAAAATTGTTAATTTGAAAAATAAAATATTCTAAAAAAATATGTTTATTATTTAAAAAAATTACGGTAAATTTAATTAAAAATAAAAAGGAATTATTTGTATAAAAAAACTTATAATGTCAAGTTCATCACTATGGGTCAAGTTCATCACAAATTTCAATCTAATAATTTGTTTAATTATATTAAACTACCTATATATGCACCTACATAAAACTTCAATACCACTTGTAAAAGATAATAATTTAAATATATTTGGATTCTGTGTTAACTACATATCAATTATTTCTATATCGTGACGAAGTTCACAAACTATTTTACTAAAAGTCGCTAAAAAGGGCAAAAAGTGTAAAAACTGAATGACTTTGTTTCCAGTAGGAATGATAAAAATATTTTAGATGTTTTAGTTTAGTAGTGGATATCGAAAATCGATTTGAAAAATGGTAAAATTTTGTTACCGAACTGGTCACTTTACATGAGAATGACCCAGGTAGTCAAAGACAATTTTTGGGACATCAATAGTAAAGAGATTTTCCAAAGAGGTTTAATATGTGATACAAAATGCAGAATAAGTAAAATCTAACACAATTTAAAAAAATTAAAAACTATTGTTCCTTATTTGTGCACCGTTAACAATTAAAACATTACAAATTATGGAAATTACCAGAATAATCATACACCTAACCTTTTTATCTTTATATTTTTAAAGATGTAGTGCCCCACCTATTCCATTTTTAATGACGTCTGCGGCTAGATTAGGGGTGGCGGGCAGACACAGAAATGCGAAAAATGTTTGGTAGTTTTTGAATCATCACGGCGCGGTTAGTCAGGTCGGCACGTGAAGTTCGATTAAGGCTAGAATTATTATAATTTTTATGCTTTCTGTTAATAATTACATACTAATTATTATACTAGAAAAAAATATAGGTATAAGAATATTTTTAATAACTCCAATTAAATAAATACAAAATAACAATAAAAAACATAAAAAGCTATGTATTATATTTTGAAATGGAATATTTAATAATTGTTATTATCGAAATACAGCCTACTTATAATAAAAAACCGCGCTACGTCTCTCAAATAACATGAACAAACGTCCGCGCACGTTTTATTTTTATAATATTAATGAATGACAGCAGCTGACAATGAAAGCGTTGTTTTATGGGAGGTTTTTTAACCACTCCCTACATGCGTACCTATTAAAAATACAAAGTTAGTCCTTGATTTGTTTAGATTTTAAACAAAAGTAATGAAAGGTTAAGTGTAAGAGCGCCTGCTTACTACCAGATAAGTGCAAACTTATTATTATTAATAATAGCAGTCCAGCGCCCATTTGCGTCGGTTATTACAACGATTATTGCATTTAAGGAATGTCGACCACTATGAAGACCGTGTACCGTCTCCGCCGATTTGCTATAAAGAGGTAATATTGAAGCAACATTACCGTATTCCCTATGAAAAATACCGTTAAGTATATATGTTAAATTTTTAGTTTAAATACACATGCCGATAAAAATTTGGCAGTTGCAAAATGTTCTCTTTAAGTGGAAAGGGGTGTGATAGTGATATTGTGTGAAGGAACTCAGTAAATAAAAATCTGTTTTGACAAATATAATACTTCTCCGTATGTCAATGCATGGTTTCTTCAGGTTTAGATTTGTATGTAAAACATATGTTGAATTTGAAACGATAAGCCTTTTTCTAAAATTATTGGGTTGGAATCCCCCTCCCCCCCCGAACTGAATTTCTGGCTACATGCCTGGATCACCCTGTGTGTCAAAAAGAATTTTATATATACAAAATAAAGCTTCTTTTGACCACAGATAGTTTATTACAGTAATAGATACTTAGTAGTTTAGATTTTATTTTACCACACTACTCATAAAGAATAGAAAATTGAGATGGCAATGACAAATTATGAAATGAAGATGCTACCTGAAATTTTATATCAAAAGGGAAGTATTATATTGTTGTTTTCAAAGCCATAAGCAACCAAAAATAACGAACATAGGTACTTGTCGAACAACCAAGTGAGGAAAATATAATAGCTGACTGTAGCTCCGCCATTTCTAAATAAAATTATTTTGAAAAGTCTACCAAATTCTATAAAATTCATAATTTATTTTAATTTTTATTGACATATGTCGACTGCTGCCTAGAATTTGTATTCTTATAAAGTAAACTACAATTAAAAAATTCGAACTATTTATTTTGCTAGCATTCTGAACGTAAAATACAGTGTCCACTAGGCCCTCTAACATAACCTGCTGCACAGAAGCATCCTCTTTTACAAACTAAAATACATACTTCTGCTCTTCCTGAACATGATTCTTCACATGCGCTTCCACAGCTGTTAAATACTTCATGCCTTGCACAAGCTAAAAATATAAAATATTTGATTACAATCCCAAGTCATGCATAGTTATTTACATAACCAGTGTGTAAAGTGGTACATTAGACAAGTAGTGGGTAGAACACGACTGTAGTGTTTTAAGAGACACGAGTGAAAAAATACACTTTACACACGTGTTATAAGATTTCTTTTTGTTAACAGCTCGTTAAAATGCCTAGGTTTGTTTTAATTTCATTTTAAAATTGCGTAACAGTATTTTACACACTACAAAATAGTGCGCAAAATTTTACTTTACTCCTTGGTGTCATAAATCGATTCATTTTTGTGCACTTTAAATAAGGAGTAAAATGTCATTTTTAATAAAGGTGGTATAAAAACCGTTTTAAGTAGCTAATGTTATACACAAGGTAATCAAGGGAGTCAGGCTAAACTTTCCAGTCTAGTAGGACCTTTTTTCCCGTAAGTCATATCTACTAATTATAGTAGAACCTTGATTATCCGGATTGATTGAAACGTAATTTGATAATGATACATTTTTGATATTCTGTATGTGATTTGATACAATAAGAGAGCTTAATATTTTTACAATGTAAGAAATAAGAATGTACGAAATGAGAAAACACCGACATAAGTTATAATTGACTTTTTGTATTTAGGGGATGGGGGGTCTGTAGCCACTTTACCGTGCTGGCTACGTATCTGTATTTTGTTTGCAAATAAGGATCGTGTTTTAGGCCAGTATAATGAATGTTTATATTTTTTCAATTTCTTTTTGTTTCACCTGTTTTCAATTTTCAGTAAGTAGTCAAAAGCAATCAACAGTAAAAAAATTTCCAAAAAGGTATAGTGGGAGATGCAATATATGGAATAAACTAGAATTTTACCACAGCCAAAAAAAGAAAAACAATTGTTCCTACCTTGTGGAGCTGAATAAACCTGATAAACTGCTAAAATAACAAAAAGCGATGCCAAAATAATTTTCATTTTGTGTCTATTCTCTGATAAATATCTTACAGTGTTCAAACGACCTCAACGGACTAAGTAACTGATCTTCGAACATGGACATCGTATTAAATAACGCTTAAATGACGAACGTGAGAACTATGGGGTTTCCCCTTTTTTTTAACTTACAAAAAGAACGGTACCAAACATACAGAATATTTAACCTTTTCGATTGTTTTCTAAACAGTCTGAGCAAACATCCGCATATGTTTTATTTTTATATTATGGTAATGAAAGCAGGCAATTGACTTGAAATGAATAAAATGGGTCTGAAACTATATTCAACTTTTGTTCTATGGGGTTTTTTCAATAATTACGTCAACTCAGTGGCTAGCTATTAAACATAGTAAGTTAGACCTTGACATTTCATTTAAGTACTTAGTTTTTTTTAGGCTACATGATTAAAAGGTAAAATCAAAACCAGGTAATTCATGTTTTTCTCTTGTTTTAAAATAATTCTTTTTTTTTTTTCAAATAAATTTTACCCTGTTTATTTTTATTTACTTCTATTAGATTCTGTTGTTGAACAAGGACGTAGATAGACTATACGCAGTTTATATATCCTGACTGAAATTAAAATTAAATATATATATTTTTACTTCCATCGTAATAATTCCGGATATTGTAATCGTGAAAAATCACCCTCCGAGATTTTTGCAGGGCGATTTTGGGGGTTCTTATATAGATCCTGAAAAACATGTTCTCCCATTTCCATTAGCCTATTATCTTTCTGACTTATGTCTATGCGCAACGTAGCTCAAAAACTACATATCCGATTGAGTTCAAATTTTAATCAAAAATTAAGGGTCATATTACGCGTTATGAAATTTTGCAATAAAATCATGTCTGAGCTATAATGGAGGGAACCATTCGGGTCGCCTAATGAAATGTTTAAAAATTCATTATCAAAAAAACTAGTCATTCAATTGACTTTTTTTGCATAGTGTGAAACAAGAATAAACTAGTACATTTTAGTGCGAATCCTATATAGCAAAACAAAATGGTGACCTAATAAAAATTTTAAACATTCCGTAAAATTTCAGTTATTGATATGATCATTTATTTTTGTGTAAATAAAGTTATGAAAAATAAATAATAATAATAATAGTAATATAAAAATAAATTAAAAACAAATTTAAAAAATCGCTAAATTTGCCTTTACCCACAACTTGTACAGAATTCCGCTACACATACAGATAACATATTTTATGAACTCAAATATACTGTGTCATTGAAAATTCCACACCTTGATTTATAGAAATCAGAATAATTAAAAAACAGAATGGCTTCAAAAATGGGACTACAAATGTGTTGGAACTGTAATATGATATTCAGATATTGTAACTGGTAATATTGACAAGACAAATCAGCAGTTTTGATGTAAGTCTCTGAATATAAGCGTGTTACACTATCGTAGTGGAGTTATAACACACTTGTAACCTCATTCATTGCCGACATTCCGTTTTTTTTTTATTTTTCCCTTTTTATCTATAGCAGATTATGTTTGTATCGCACCTTATGGGAAAATTCAACGTGTTGTATTTTCAATGACACTCAGTATAGTTGGTAATAAGAAAAAAAATTAAATCATTACAGTTTATAGGATTTGTATAAAATGTTTACTAAATAGTTATAAACTGTATTATCTCTACGTAGTGGAACTTGTAAAAGTCAAGTTCTGGGTGGGTGTGCGTAATTTGCTGATCTGAATCAAAAACGTGATGCCATCTTAATTTATTGAAAAAACTTCACCAAATTTTAAACATGTAATTTGCTTCTCTAGCAGGATACGCTACCATAAAAATAATGATGTAATTTAGCACTTAAGGGCTACTTCACTCTTAAAAAAAATTACTAAAACCGTGCGACCATCATTATTTATAAATTAAACACAAAATGAGACATTTTACAAGAGCTTTATACTACCATAAAAATTATTATTTAATTCAGCTCTAAACGGCTACTTTACTTTTAAAGATTTTTGAGCGACATTTTACAAGATCTTTACGCTACCATAAATATTATTATTTAATTCAGCCCTAAAGGGCTACTTTACTCTTAAAGATACTTTCTAAAACCGTAAGACCACCGTTATTTAGAACTCAAACTCAACAAAAATATATTTCTGAGAGACATTTTACAAGAGCTTTATGCTACTATATAAATTATTATATAATTCAGCTCTAAAGGGCTACTTAACTCTTAAAGATTTTTACAAAAGCCGTGAGACTACCGTTATTTATAAATCAAACACAACAAAAATATAGTCCTGAGAGACATTTTAAAAGAGCTTTATGCTACCATAGAAATTATTATATAATTCAGCTCTAAAGGGTTACTTTACTCTTAAAGATATTTACTAAAACCATGCGACCACCGTTATTTATAACTCAAACTCAACAAAAATTTAGTCCTGAGAGACATTTTACAAGAGCTTTATACTACCATAGAAATTATTATATAATTCAGCTCTAAAGGGCTACTTTACTCTTAAAGATATTTACTAAAACTGTGCGACCACCGTTATTTATAACTCAAACTCAACAAAAATATAGCCCTGAGAGACATTTTACAAGAACTTTCTGCTACCAAAAAAATTATTATTTAATTCGGCCCTTAAGGACAGCTTTACTCTTAAAAAAATTACTAAAATCGTGCGACCGCCGCTATTTATAAACCAAATTCAAGGAAAACATAGCTTCGAGAAACACTCTACAAGAGTTTTAAGCTACCATAAAAATTATTATTTAATTTAGCCCTTAAGGGCTACTTTTCTTTTTAAAATGTTTACTTAAACCGTGCGACCACCGTTATTTATAAGCCAAACTCAATAAAATTATAGGCCTGAGAAACAAACACTCTACAAAGACTTTAAATTACAGTAAAAATGATTATTTAAATCAGCCCGTAAGGGCTACTATACTTTTTAAACTACTATAAAAATTATTATCAAAGTGAGTCCTTAAGGACTACTTAATTCTAAAAATGTTTCACTAAAATCATGCGACCACCGCTATTTATAAACCAAACTCAACGAAAATATTGTCCTGAGAGACACTTTAAAAGTGCTTTATGCTACCATAAAAACACTTACTTAATTCAGCCCTTACTACTTTACTTTACTTACCTTTAACCTTACTTATTTATAAACTAATCTTAGCGAAAATATAGTTCTGAGAGATGCTTTACAAGGGACTTAAGTTACTAAATAATTATTTAAATCAGTCCAAAGAGTGATTTTACGGCAAAAATATTTTTTGTGATGCTGATTTAATTGAAGGCACCAAAGTTATGATTTATAATAGTAGGTATCCTTACTTTTTGTTCCTAGAGCGTAAAAGTATAAACATATACAATATTTACGTAATTAGATCGATCAGGGCATATTTTAATTAAAACAGGACTATACTTTCGTTGAGTTTTATTCATAAATAGCGGTGGTAGCACGGTTTTAGTGACACTTGTTCAAGAGTTAAGGGTCGAATTAAATAATTATTTTTACGGTAGCTGAAAACCCTCTTAAATTGTCTCTCCGGACTATATTTTTGTTGTGTTTGTGTTATAAATAACAGTGGTCATCTGGTTTTAGTAAAAATCTTTAAGAGTAAAGTAGCCCTTTAGGGCTGAATTAAAAATTAATTTATATGGTAGCATAAAGCTCTTGTAAAATGTCTCTCAGGGCTAAATTTTTGTTGAGTTTGAGGTATAAATAACGGTGTTCGAATGGTTTTAGTAAAAATCTTTAAGAGTAAAGTAGCCCTTTAGAGCAGAATTAAAAAGTAATTTCTAAGGTAGCATAAAGCTCGTGTAAAATGTCTCATAGGACTATATCTTTCTTGTGTGTGATTGATAAATAACGGCGGTCGCACGATTTTAGTAAAAATCTTTAAGAGTAAATTAGTCCTTCAGGGCTGAATTAAATACAGGACTATATTTTTGTTGTGTTTCATTTATAAATAACGGTGGTCGCACGGTTTTAGTAAAAATCTTTAAGAGTAAAGTAGCCCTTTAGGGTTGAATTATATAATAATTTTTGTGGTAACATAAAGCTCTTGTAAAACATCTCTCAGGACTATCTTTTTGTTGAGTTTCAGTTATAAATAACGGTGATCGCACGGTTTTAGTAAAAATCTTTAAGAGTAAAGTAGCCCTTTAGGGCCGAATTAAACAATAATTTTTAAGGTAGCATAAAGCTCTTGTAAAATGTCTCTTAGGACTATATATTTCTTGTGTGTGATTGATAAATAACGGTGATGGCACGGTTTTAATAAAAATCTTTAAGAGTAAAATAGTCCTTCAGGGCTGAATTAAAAATAATTTTTGAGGTAGCTCAAAGCCGTCTTGTAAAATGTCTTTCAGGACTATATTTTTGTTGTATTTGATTTATAAATAACGGTGGTGGCACGGTTTTAGTAAAAATCTTTAAAAGTAAAGTAGCCTTTTAGAGCGGAATTAAATATTTTCTATGGTAGCGTAAAGCTCTTGTAAAATATCTCTATATTTTTGTAGTGTTTGATTTATAAATAACGGTGGTCGCACGGTTCTAGTAAAAATCTTTAGGAGTAAGGTAGCCTTTTAGGACTGAATTGAATAATAATTTTTATGGTAGCATAAAGCTCTTGCAAAATGTCTCTCAGAGCTATATTTTGTTGTGTTTGATTTATAAATAACGGTGGTCACACGGTTTTAGTAAATACTTTAAGAGTAAAGTAGCCCTTTAGAGCAGAATTAAATATTTTCTATGGTAGCATAAAGCTCTTGTAAAATGTCTCTATATTTTTGTAGTGTTTGATTTATAAATAACGGTGGTCGCACGGTTTTAGTAAATATCTTTAAGAGTAAAATAGCCCTTCAGGGCTGGATTAAATAATAATTTTCATGATAGTATACAGCTCTTGTAAAATGTCTCTCAGGACTATATTTTTGTTGTGTTTCATTTATAAATAACGGTGGTCGCAAGGTTTTAGTACAAATCTTTAAGAGTAAAGTAGCCCTTTAGAGCTGAATTAGATAATATTTTTTATGGTAGCATAAAGCTCTTGTAAAATGTCTCTATATTTTTGTAGTGTTTGATTTATAAATAACGGTCGTCGCACGGTTCTAGTAAAAATCTTTAGGAGTAAAGTAGCCCTTTAGGGCTGAATTAAATTATAATTTTTGTGATAGCGTCTAGCTCTTGTAAAATGTCTCTCAGGACTATATTTTTGTTTAGTTTGAGTCATAAATAACGTTGGTTGCACGGTTTAATAAAAATCTAATGGTAAAGTAGCCCTTAGGGGCGGACTTAAATAATTATTTTTACGGCAACTTAAGGCGCATGTAAAGTGTCTCTCAGGACTATATTTTTGCTAAAGTTGGTTTATAAATAGCGGTGGTCGCACGGTTTTAGTAAATTTTGTTGAGAGTAAACTTGGCCGTAAAGGCTGAATTAAATAGTGAAGTTTTTTCGATAAATTACGATGGTAGCACGTTTTTTATTCTGGTCAGCAAATTATTTATTTCCGTTCTCCCAATCTACAGATGTTTTAAATTCCGACTTTTAATTCGGAATTTTACAATATTAAGATTGCATGGTTTGCAATTCCTTTCATAGTAGGGTAGCAGCACTTTTTGCTACACCATTTACATTGTTAAAATATTAAGGTTTTATAAATAATTTTAGAGATCTGAACACCTTCAGTATTCAGATCTCGTGGAGTAAAGATCCCTGAATATGCTTTGTGCAATCGAAGTAATTCCAATTTGACACGGTCTAATCCCAAGAACATTCAGTGTTCAGATCTCGTGGAGTAAAGATCCCCGAAGATACCTAGTGCAGTCAACCGCGAAACGTCGGATAGTAATTCTAATTTGATACGTTCTAATCCCAAGAACCATGATTTCTTAATTTTACAATCATTATTTGTTTCTATAGATTTGGAGAGACTGTTTATTTAATATTTAGTTAATTTCATCTATTACAGGTTTAAGATTATAAAAATGGAGTGAATATGTTGAATCCTGCACTTTTGCGTTACCTAGCTTTAAAGGTATTATGCCGGGATTGTTGCTTAAGTGTTTCACGGCAATGTTTTCTTAAAAACCAGCGTTCGTTTGCCAGGTCATTTTAAATTATTCATAATATGTAACTTTGGCTCCCTTCTCCCTTTCCATAGAAACGGTTTTTTTTTATTTTATCTGATTAGTATTGTAGGTTTTTTAAATACATTAGTAGTTTTTTGTCTAATTTGTGTATTATCTTTTATTTTACGTAATACGACTAATTCTGTTATTAGTAGGCTTCTAAATTCAGAACCTTATCAACAATTATTTCTTTAGGCATCGAATAACGTGAAAATAATTTTAACAGACAATTTGCGACTTCAACAGATTCTGCTGATGAAATTGCGCTCAGTTTCTTCGATTCCAGGCTGATTTGTTTTATCTTCATAATTTAGTCTCTTCTATATATCATCCTTATATGTTGCGTCAATAAGTTTATACATATAACGTTTTTGTTTTAAAGAGGGCCACTTTAAGTTTTTCGTATTATTTCACAAAAGAGCTTATTAAAATCTGCGTTTTAATTAGAGATGGTATTGTACAACAGGTATGATGTAATTTGTTATAAAGTTTACGATATTACTTTCAAAATTATTTTGTGATAATTGGACATTTAATCGTTATTTTACTGCACGTCTAGGAGGTTCATTTACTTCGTTGTTTTCAAGTTGCACAATGAGGGAATCGTTATCTGGGACAAGGTTTTCTGTGACAACTAGGTTGATTAATATGTGACACGTTATCTTGGCCATGGTTTAATAGTCATCATGGGAGTCATCAAGGAGGGTGGTGAGGCATGTCTTGAAGTAGTTGGCTAAGTTATGGGTGAGTTGGGTAAATTGTGTTGGAGTTGCAAAATTACGAGGCACATTTACCAACAAGCAGAATCACCTATACCAAACTTTTTTTTGACATCGGTGATAGTTGGCTGTTGGTACAAATACAAAACTGCAGACCTTTCCTTTTAGTTAGTTGGTTTTTCTCTTCGTGCCCTTCCCCCCTTCAACCATAAGGGTCTAGGGACGCCCCCGTAGGTCATTATTGTTTGTAGTTATTTAACTAACAAAGTAGGGATTGTTGTTCTTCCAATAGCGTAAACTATGTCTATAAATCACTCCGTTGTTGAAAACGCGACATCACTCCTTAAAATTTTATTGAAAACCTATGCTCGGGTAGTTAAACGCTATTATTTTCATCAAAGCTATGAATTATAATCGCCTATCGAAATCGATTAGTGGTAATTCCTATAGCCGATGAATCTTAAATGGATGATATTTATGCTTTTTAGTAGAGATCCTATGAACTAATGATTTACTAACTCATACCTTTTGCAGTGGTTCCAACTAACATAGAACTTTAATGTATGCTAAAATATTGATTTGCATATTTTCGTTGTTACTTGTCAACTTACTTACTTACTTACTTTAGATTCAACACGCGAAATGCTCATTCGTGATGGTACTTGCCTATGTAAATGCAAACTTCTTCACGGCAGTTTCGTTGGGCTTCTCCATAAAATATTACCCTTAGTAATTCCTTCAAGACAAGCGCATAACTAACACTAAAGCAGGCGTAAAGAAATAACTAAAAAAAGAAGATTAAAAATAGAGAATAAGGGGTACCTAATAGTACATTATCATAGTTAGCATAGATGACTTTAAATGGATAGGTGAAATTAGCCCTATTCAGTGGCCAGTCCGTTCTCTATGCCTGAGGCCTTTGATCATTTTTCTTCAGAGATATTTAAAATATATCTTTTATGTTATGCCACCTTTAAACGTAGATGATTCAAACAAAATTAGGGAAGCATGTAACAATATCACTTCCGAAATGATTAGAGCAGCTTGTTCCAGAAAACTTATTGGCCTGTTTCCCACTAGACGACCACCTACAAATAATTTTCGAATCTTAAAAATTTGTATTTTGTTTTTAATGTTTTTTTTAATAATAAAATAAAATATGTCTAAGATAATAGGTTTTAATAAAACATGCGTATAACTTGATAACTGCTAATGCTAGATATAGGTAGTTCTATCAAATATGCCTAGAGTAAAGTTTAAATATTTCCAAATATACAGGGTGTGTCATTAAAAAACACAACTTTTATTGCCCTACATAATGTAAAATGTTAATTATAGATCTTTGATTGCAAATGACTTTTATTTGAAAACAAATTTCGTATTTTCTATAATATTGAACATATTAGCTGTCATATCGAGGACACCCTCTATCGTAATACATCTCTGACATACACTGATGTGAATTTGGCTATATATGTAACCCATATTTATTAAATCTAAAATATCACACGACGAGCGTTGAGTCGACACACACTACATTTCTTCCTCCATCACCGACTAGACTCATAAAAATTTAGGGGTTGTATAACATTGTCATAATGTGTCAACTCTTATAAAACAAAAGCTTTCTAGGCTTTAGTCAAATTCAAAATCATAGTTCGGGATTAGACCGTGTCAAAATAGAATCACTTTCCGACATTTCGGTTTGACTGCACGGCGTATACAGGAGTATTAGGCCTGAAAAATCGATCAAAAGTAAGAAGGTTCATTGGTAGAAACTCAAATGAATTTTTTCGCACACCTAACTAACCGTCCTATCATATGCCGATCCCATAATCACCCCGTGAGTCAACCGCGCGCAGTACAGATAGTCGCAATCTAGTCGGCGTTAAATGCGAACGTCACTGTCCTTGATACGTTGCCTTGTCAAGAACATTATAGTTGTCATTTTGAGTAGTTTAAAGTGAAATTTGAAAAGTTTTTGATATGGACACTGAAGTACATGGTATGTACTTATTTTCAATAGATAATTTATTTGGTTTTCTTATAAGTTTTGAACTCTTTTGTGATGGCATTGACTATAAAATGAGTTAATTGTATATATATTTTTTATACTGAGGTATTTTAGTTTGCTTTCCCGGCATGGTCGGGCTAAAATTATTTCTTTACTGTTAACTTTAAGGTTTATTGTTACTACCTAAGCCAATATTTCTTCCCCATTTTTCCACCATTTTATTTATACCTGCTTTAAAATTGATAAACATTTTTTTCAATATTTATCAATGTATTTATTGTCATTATTTCTTTGCAGGTTTAACCAAAATTGTTACTGAAATATCTAGGAGATCATTATGTATGTTCTTAAAAGATAGTACCAAAAGAAGACTGGATGATAAATTGACTTTTATTAAAGAAAAAGTCCGAGAATTGACAAGATATCCATAAAGCCAATTTAAAATCTTAAACAATGATTTGAGGCATCTCAAATCAGATTTAAAGCAAGAGTGGTTTTCAGCTAATTACACTCAAGAATGTTTCATGAAAAAAAAAACAAGAATGGCTTAATGGTTCAGTATTTACACATACCTGAAAACACATCCAGTTCACCTATATGATCAGCATCTGCCAGAGTTTACGCAGCTAGTGTTAGTCAACGCACTGGGGTTCAATGATTGGTAAGGTCAACAGGTACAAAAAAAATAAAATAGAGAAGTGGAGGTAGGACCCACCCAACTCTTTCCCACCCATGACCGCTGAAGGCAATCATGAGCACCTCAAATTCCTCTCTCAACTATTTATTTCCATCTTAGGATTTTTTTAATTCCTCCACGTCTCTTTTCTTTCCTTTTCCTATCATTATGCCCTATTCGTTTATTAGAGGCTTGGTCCGTGCTGGTGGGATCCCACACTTCGGATAGCGTAAATTCGCTCTTTTCGTATATTTTACAAGAGGTTCCTAGATACCCTCTATTTGTCATAGCGCGTTTGCCGTTCCCACTAGCATGTCCTCTCTATCAACGTATAATATGTATTTTATACTGTACTACTTAAAAGTTCTGACTCTGAGCTAAGCACCTGCATCATATTTGATAGCGTCCACAACTAAGTATTAAAGATGTTAATAATAATAATATTCAAACTAATATTTAAACTAAACCCAGATTACAATAATCATAAGTTTATTTCAAGTTTATAATATTCCACTATCCAGTTCTAAATCCTAAATTCTTAAATCACAAAATGCATGATAATTATCAATGGTGTACACAGTTATATCCCTTTACTTTTTTATCCCATATTTACTTATTAAGTCCACAGCTTTCTTAACGCCCTCATGTATATCCCGCCCGTTAATCTATTTATATAATCAAAAAAATATATTTAATGATACATTTCCTAATTTACAACTACAGTTATTATTAAAATACAAAATTTAGCCATTAAAGTTCATAAGTTTATAAATTATGAACAAATCTAAGATAAATTATAATTAAAGAATTACTTTGACTTGTGTGTACAAATACAAGTAACAAGTTTGCGGCCTTGATCTGTTAGACAGTAACAATGACATGGTGTGTGTGTGTGTACTCCGTCCATCTTTGAGGTCCTATGGTGCGTTCTTAGTCCGCATCTTATTCTTTGAAAACACATCCAGTTCACCTATATGATCAGCATCTGCCAGAGTTCTATACACCTCCACGGCGGTATCCGCATGCCCCAAGTTCCAGTCTTTCAACCAGTTCGTTTCTGATTATTTCGTATTTCCTGCAGTTTGTGATTCTGGGTCTTGGTGTGTCCGTCTCACCACATTCCCAGCAGGAGCCATCTATCGTTTTTCCAATTCGCATCAAGTGACTTATGAATTCCTTATGGCCCGTCAAGACCTCCACAGTCCACACCCGCCCTACTCTATTCAGCCGGGAGTTTTAGTCCCACTGCGACCAATGGGCAAAATTCGTGTGTCGTGCGTCCCTTCTCGCTCTCGCTTCAGGTTTCCTGCCACTTCGGCTTGTCTTATGTTTCCATAAAGTTCTCTTAGGTACTTCCCTATCAAATCTCCTACCCAGATGTATCACATCCCTGCCAGTTCTACCACAGAACATTGAATATTTTTCGGATAAAATAAGCCTCAGTTGAGGTAGTCGACCTATGATCTCTGTTTTTGGAACATTAATTTCCGTAATCAATATTAGACATGATGTCTTTGACAACTTTGAAGTTTACTTCTCATACATAGGATGCATTTCCTTTTTGAATTGTCTTTCTTAACGTCTCTCTTTTGTATTGTGAGGTCCGGCACAGTAGGCGCACGTAGCCTCTGATTTACAGTTTGTAGCCGTATGGCCGAAATTTGGCACTTGTAGCACTGGAAAACATGTACTCTGTCCTCCACACGACACACATCCCAGCCTATAAATCATTTTTGTTTATTTAATAGAATCTTTCTGGCCTCTGGCGTATACTCGATCACCCAATGGGTAACGTTCCTGTTCCTCGGCCCAAATTTAAATTTGGGATTTATGCCGATGTCCAAATTACCATTTATTATTTTTTATTACCAATCTATGAGGGCCCTAACGTTGCCCTCATAGATTAGTGCTTTTAAAGTCTCAGAATCATAATGATTCGGAACATTAAAAATTGCGATACGCAGTTTGCGTTTTTGTCCGGCTTCCGCTTTCAAGTCCAACTTCTTGATGTCTTCAAGCTCAAGAATTTTAATCACGTCCTCGGTCTCCGATACTATTACGATGCCTGGCTTTTTTGTTTTATAAACTTTCGTCGGTCTAAAACCGACAGTATTTGCGACAAGCCTTCTTTACCAGTTCCTTAATTTCGTCACTGCTACTTTTATCGTTCTCATTACTGGGCTTGGTAATTATTTTGTATGTCGGATTAGCAGTTATCTTTTTGCCTCGAGATTCCTCCTTGCGTTATGTTTGCATTTTCATTTCGAAATTCTTTGATGAGTTTAGTTTGTCCGTTAATTGTTATTTTTAGATTATTCGCTGTAATACAGCAGTACAGCGAATAACGTCGCTCATTATCGAGCCTTGTACCCTAATATCCCCGATCAGCTTTTTTGCCATTCTGATTCCATTACTTATTTTTACTTTATTTTCACGGCTTTCGTGAATTTCTGCAATACACCATCCATGCTTTCCAGAGCTCTTTCCAATCTAGTTATTTTATCTTTGAATACGTCCTCGTTCTCGTTCTCAGACTCGTTTTCGCTTACCTCAGTCGGTTTGCTGTTAGCGCTCGTGTTCAATTTATCCACTTCCATGGTTCATAAAAAAGCGGCTGGAGTTTTCGGTGCCTTCAAAGACGGAGTACGGGATTTCGATGCTTGGTGTTCCATCTTAGCCTTGTACACAACCGGCAGTGGCCGATACTCTAACCGCCTTAGGGGGGTTGTTCCCTCTAATCCCCCCTTAGTGCCTCTTAGCCGGGACTAGGAAGACCCGGCCGCTAGGTCCACTTATAGCGGGGCGCACCACCCCCGTCTGATTGCCTAGTCCTCGTTGTCCGCTAGGAGCCGCGAGGAGGTAGGCACACACTTCAACCAATACCAAATTCCGACAAAAATGCCCACTTAGAAGTTAAAAAAAAAACAATATGTCAATTGGCAGTAAGGGTACCTAAAAATTTTTGCATAAAAAAGGCGAACATAGAAAGTAGGGATTTTTACAGTAGCAACTATCGATATCAGTGTCTCCTAGCAATAATCGCACCTCGGATAAACCTCATTGGTTACGATAATGTCACTGCGCAAAGCTGGTCATCAGGTGCAATTGCATGATAAAAATACGAATTTATTTTATTCTCTGAGTTCGCAGGTAACCTAGAAACTGCAAATACCTTTTTTGATGACACCCCCAGTCATTTTAACAACCTTCATCAACGTCCAAACCAAGGCACAGAACATGGCATCTTTCTATATTTTTAAACCTAAAAAATTCACAAAATAAAAATAATTTTTCAAATTCAAATAGGAATTACCAATATTCGCGCCATCTTTTGGAACATGGCATCCCTGGTGGGGAAACCCATCAGAGAGGGCTATGTTCAGCGGTGCACAAAACAAAACTCTCGAAATAATAATTTTTTAACTCCATTGCCATCATTTGGAACAAACATTGTTCGTATTATTTCGATTTTGACAGCCTATTTTTACATCAGTCATATCAAATCAGCATCGTCGCCGACGAAACCATGTTATAAAGGCAAGGGCTAACTTTTGAAATACAAAAATATTTGAAAACGATCATTTTCACATGTCGAACCGTGATAGTCAAGTAATCAGGGGGTTGGAGATGTGCAAAATACTAATGTACATTATTTTTCTTTGCAAATGGTATCCCTTGAGGAGCTGTTTAAGAATGCGCAGTGCTCACACGTAGGATGTCTGGTTTACAAAAAAAATTGCCGAAAAGAAAAAAAAGCAGTTCTTGTCCAATATGTTCCAAAATATTGTAGATAGAACAAAATTATTTTGCTAGAAAATGTATGGCAGATGATTACCTACAAAAAAGGTTCTAATGATTTTTTTTTCGGAAATTGTTCTGATGATGGACGGCTTGTTATATAATTGAAACTTTGGAAATTTTTATTTCTCAGATTTTGTAAATCAGATTTTATAGTTTGTTGGTTAAAATTATGAGGCGCAGATTTTGTAAGATCTTTAGGAGATGAAGAATGTGGACTACTTTTTCCTTCCATGGCCTCTGGGTTACCTGTGAACTCAGAGAAAGGAGTATTAATATTTTCAATTTCGTTAGTAAAGGTATTTGGGTTAGTTTTTTCTACATATACATTCTTGTGTTATTGCACCGTATGATGGTGAGAATACCTAACTAAAGCGTCGGTTTTTTCGGAAGTTTGAGTTTTTAATGGTTCGTAGTAGCTTTAGCTTTAATATTTGAATTAGACAAAAAGTCATTTAATTTAGTTAAATTTGGTGCCTCTAGGGTACCACTGTCAAATGTGTTGCTTTGATTTAATGTTTTGTACTCAGTGCCGCATTCGGCAGACACTAGAGATTGCTGACTAAATGATTTGTGTAGCTTGAAGAACTTTGTAAGTTTTTATTAAGTTCCAAAGAAGTCATTAAAAATTTGACGCTGAGGCCAGCGACGTCGGCTGACCAGTAAACTAGGCAAATTTATAGGGTTAATTTCATCACGTAAAAGCTCCAATTCGGCCCTACATGAAGTGTCAACATGATTTTTTAAATTTTCATTTTGAGAGTAGCCAGTGGCTATTTCTATTAAGCTATTACTTTCTGTTTTTATGTTCTCACATTCATAAGGTGGGTTTCTAATACTACTTAGTTCGTTCTTATTGCTACAGATGCTAAGATTAACTACATCATGCTCATTTTTCAAGTTAATCATACTTTTTAAAAGGGTATTATTTATTAGGGCTAACCCCGAAGGATTAGTCGAGGTTCCGCCACTATTTATCCGGCTGCACTCTGGAAAGTGGGCACCCGACTCACAGAAATTTGCGAGTCCTATGGACTCTAAGGGGGAAGAAAAGTCGCTGGGCGTGAATTTAGCTATAGCAAATATGCTATTTAATAATTATTTTTATTTTTACAGAATTTCACAAATATGAAACAAGTTCTGAGAGTAGTGACGGGAAGGTATTATGGGGGAAAGTAAGTCAGTTTATTTACATGATATTTTGCTAAAATACACGTCTAATTTATATTTCTTAAAATTCAGTTCAGTTCACCTTATTAACGTGGACGCCGGGTGGATACATTTCTATCACTAATTTACAAATTGTTAAAATACAAACACTGACAAAAGTGACTTACTTTCTGAAAGCTTGTCATAAAGTCTTTCAAGCGACCTGCAGTTTAGTTCTTGTTTAAAATCGTTCAAAAGTTTATGTTCACTTCACTGATTTTTTGACTAAATCAATTATTCACTTCACAGTTTTTTGTTCCAAAGTTTGTTCAACTGAGTAAGAGTTTAGATTTAGAGTCTGAAAGCCAAAAGAAAACTTAGCAACAAACACCTTGCGCTAAGTAAACTGTTTACAACTAAATGTCTTGAGGACAACAATACAACTTTTATTGACAAGTTTTACAAAACTATTAAAAAATAAAACCTTTTCTTTAAAATCTTAACATTTGTCCTATGGATCTTTTTGTATTTTTACTTTTATTGTTGTTTTTTGGTGGGAAATATTCCTCTTTTCATCAACGTTATAAAATTATAACCTCCTCTCTCTCGGATGAGAACTCAAAACTCTTAGATCACTCTCCGATTCCACGAGTGTACGCACATCATTATTAATCACATAAACACTTCCAGCTATTGTCCAACAGAAATTTTTTAAATGTTTTCTAGCAACTTTGAACTGATTAATAGCGGTTTTGGTCAACACTTCAATAATTAAGTATTTGGTACCTTTTAACTGTTTTTTAATTGTAAAATACCTTATCTCGAAGCCACCGCTGGCAGAACGATACGACAACAAAAGGTTTTACGGAATTTTGCTTTCTTGCGCCGAGTCGATGGCAAAAATTTAAAACGCCTTTAACAATCTCGATTCCAATTTTCGTAGATATTAATTTAACTACGTTGGTATGGAGGTCGACATTTTTGTTGTCATCTATTCCATACAAGAATACGCTGTTCTGATTGGCTGACAGAGTGGGCTTCGCCACTACAGATTTAAGCTGAATTATTTCACTTTTTAAGTACTTTATTTCGACTAAAACACTTTTTTTAATTCGAAGAACTTCTTGTTTAAAGATGTAACCAAGTTTGGATCAGCAGTGCCCGAGGTGGTAGATCCTCCCACAGCACTCTTCTCCAAAACCTTTAAGATCCGCCGCAAACTTGACGGCCATTTCTTCAACTTTGTCACTGAGTCTTTTAAATTCTGCAGCTTGTTTGTTGGGTGAATCAACTGATTTTGTTCTTGTTCTTCATGTTTTTTTTTCCATCAATAGAATAAAACCCAAAAAAGATACGAGGATCAGTTTGGTACTATTCAAGAGCCCCAAGTGTGTTCTAAAAATGTACAGAAAGTACGATTTGACATTAGGACAAATACGGAGTTTTGAATGGCATGGACAATATAACACTCGCCGAATCGAGTGTTATAACAAGACAGTAAATAGATATGATACTCGTATTATTGGATCAAGCAAGAAATTCAAAACGTAAATTTCTTTAGTAATTAAGACTTAATTTGACGCAAACTTCATAAAGTCAAATTGTCAAGATTTTTTCTTACATAACGAACATCTTTCGTTTGGTTTCTGGTTCCGAAGATATTTGCACCTCAGTGTTGCAGTTTAATGCATTTTTATTAACTACCTATATTAAGGCAATTGCAATTCATAGCTTATTTTTTGAAAAGACTATCAATATACAAAAATTCCAATATTCAAATACGAATATATCGGAACCATAAATTCTAACTTATTATTAAATAAAATATAATTAAAACTGCGAATCGTTTTTTAAATATTTTCTTTAATATATACATAAATAATTTCATGATAAAAGGAAAACTTATCACAGGCATGGAATGTCATTTTTAGCATAAATATTTAACATATAAATGTATATATAGAGCGGAAGCTTTGACGGCATTGGTCAATTAAAAACTCATGATGCTTGGGATTAGATCGTTTCAAATTGGAATTAATATCCGACGTTTCGCCTTCGACTGCACAAGGCATCTTGAGAGATCTTTATTCCACGAGATCTAAACACTGAATGGGGACAAAGCGATTCACGCGTGCTCTTCCCTACATACAGACAGAATAAGACGATTATTTCAGAGATCCAACGTACAATCTTTAATAGAAATAAGAAGAGTGGACAATGATTGTTATTCCTGAAAGCTGTTACACCTTTTCAAACAGGAGTATATAAAATGCCTGGTTCCTGTGGAGTGTATGTAGGAAAAAAATTATGCCTCAATATCTTCTAGATAGCGAACATGAACGATGAAAATTAAACAAATTATCAATATGCTGAAGGTGAACCAAGGTTCTAGCGTTGGTTTAAAGTTTCTATAAACGAAAACTTTAAGAATCTAGTGAAATGTTTACACATACAAACCTTTTCAATATAGAAACAAGTTACGGTCTACATTACACTCTACCACACACAAGTGGGCTTTAAAACCCCCTAAATCTATACTAGGTCATTGTGTTAAGATCTCATGGAGTAAAAATCAATGAAGATGATTCCTGCAATCGCAGGTGAAATATCGAATAGTAATGCCAATTTGACATTAACTCCAAAAAAACATGATTTAAAAATATAAATATAAAAACACCTTTCGAAATAAGTACAGTATTTAATACTTAGAACATATATTACATTACTTCATACTTAAGCCTCACCATTACCGGTTATTGAAAAAATCTGTTAAAATAAAAAATAATGTATAATAGTGTAATATAAAAAATAATATATATTTGCCTAAACAATATTAAGGTCAGCACCATATGATTATGTATTTTAAATTTTTTACCTAGCATGCAAGCTTTGTACCGAGGAGCGCGTAAATCTTTTAATATCGTGTACACGCACTCTTTAATACCTTTAAATGCTTATTTGATATTTTTAATATGCTCTATTTTACTTAAATACTCGAACTTGTCATTGAATACCGTTGAATAATACTTAATTTCTTTTTAATGCCTTTAAATATCATCGAGTATTCAGTTTTGTTTCTTTGAAACGAGATGCAGAACGCAGCTGTTTTTTGTACGAGATCAAAAAGTATCGCTAAACTCGGAAAAATATTATTTGGCATAGAGAGGGAAGTTGTCTTCAGTGCAAGGCACACCTAGAAAATTCTCTGTAAAAGTAACAGATAAGGAATTATAACCATATTTTTTTGCTCTATGGGGGACAATAATTATAAAATAAATATACATGTACCAAAAAGATAGTTGTATTAATAAGTTTACTAATCCTGCTGCCTTTTTACTTCTTTCGCAAAAGGGAAGTATTGTAATCGTAAAAAAAAAATCACCCTGCGAGGTGTTTTCAGATTTTTACGTTTCAGGGTCCCTAGATGCCGAAAATCATGGTTTCTCACTTATGTCTGAGTGTCTGTCTGTTCGCGGCATAGCTAAAAAACTACTTACCCGATTGACTTCAAATTTTGATCAAAAATTAAGGGGCATATGGGGATGTCCTGGTAACAAAATCCAAAATGACGGCTTAATAAAATCTTTAAAAATTCAGCCTGAAAAAACTACTTATGGATGTTAATTTCAAATTTTGTGCCACAACTAATTCTGGTATAGATATGAACTGCTAAAATTGTGGTACGAATTCAAGATGGCGGAACAAAATAGAGGCCAAATAAAATGTTTGTAATCGTGAAAAAAATCACCCTCTTAGGTTTTACATATCGTCCCTAGATGCCAAAAATATGTTTTATCAATTCCTACTGTCTGTCTCTCGGCCTGTATGCATATCTCTCAGTTCTAGTCATTTTAAAAACTACTTACCAGATTGACTTGAAATTTTGGTCGGGTCATATGAGGTTGATCTGATAACATTTTGGTAAAAATTCAAGAAGGCCGAACAAAATGGCGGCCTAGTGAAAAGTTTAAAAAATATTACTAAATAACTAATTATCCAATTTATCTCAAATTTTGCACAAAAATCAAGTATTACAGAGGAACGAACGATAATATTATGGTATGAATCCAAAAAAGCAAAACAAAATGGCGGATGGCGTCCTAGTAAAATATTTAAAAATTCAAACTGGTAAAGTTGTGGTAGAATTCAAGATGGCGGCCAAATAAAATTTTTAAAAAATGAAGGTAAAAAGATCTTATTCAATTGACTTTAAATTTTCCAAAAAAATTAAATTTAGGGATAAACGTACCGATTTCAACATGACGTAACAAAATGGCAGTTTGTCAATGTAAAAACCACTTATTCAATTTATTTTAAATTATGCCCAAAAATCAAGTGTGGCAAAATATTGGTAGGAATCCAGGATGGTGGAATAAAATTGGGCTCGATAAAAATGTGTGAAAAGACAGTATATACATATATGTATTGCTAAATGAATATGTACCAAAATAAATTAGGCCATACTTCACTATTCCTAATAAAAGAAAATATTCATGACGAGGGAAGTTCCGGGTAAAGGAAATTTACTAATTACTAATAAAAAAATATTTATTATAATTAAAAAAAAAACCAAGCTGTTTAGGAAAGCCCATGCATAAGTATAATATAAAAAATAAACCTTTATTCATAGAAAACGAGAAATCTTTTGTCACACATAGGGAAGTAGTAAACTAAATTAAAAAAAAAAACAAATAAAAATATTGCACTTTTTGATTCAGATCTCACTTAAAATAAGAGGTGTTGGGTTATTGTATATTATTTGCTATTCTTTAAAAACTGTATTTAAATAGGTACAAAAAAATCTGTTTTAATATTCCCTCGAAAACAAATTATTATAAATAATAAAGCAAATAACGTTTGGAAAAATAGGGATATTTTAAGTGTATATGCTTTAACTTAGTTAAGAAAGGAGAGTTAGAAATGGAAAATGGAGACTTCAACGAAAAATGGGGGACATTTATAAAAAGAGGGACTGTCATAGGAACGACTAATGGTTACTTTTTATAAGTATAATACATGGGCTGTATACAGGGAAGATTCGAAACATATTTTTTTTTGGAGTCCCTTGAACTAAATGAGATTTTAAGAGGATTTTTTACTTCACTGGATCTCTAAAATAATCTAAGAATGATTTCTAGATTTTTTGAAATTCCATTAATAAGGAGTAAAATATGTTTTGATGTTTTATACATTTTCTTTGGCATTACTTTGGCAAAACATTTTAATTCGATTTTTGGGTTAAAAACTTTTTCAGTAGTCACAGAAAAACCTATTTAAAATTGGTCTCTATTAATTTTGAACTTCTTTGACACATTTTCGTCAAAACCTCAACACGTGCCGAGAGGGCTTAGGCTAGTGAAGGATAAAAATAGAAATCTTTTTGTGAAAATATATTAACACATCAAATTAGTTTCCATCTTGGTTATTATAAAAAACTATTTGCTGTTGTTTGACAGGTTCTTTTTCGATTAGTAACACAATATGAAAATAAATCTAAGAATCATTTCATTTCTTAGAAGTTTTGAGAACATCATTATTAAAACTGTAACCAAATATAAAACCAAAGTAACCTGTTCTCTTTTTGAATACCTTTTTTATTCAAATTTAATAATCTTTATTAATCGCAATATTTTAATTGTTTTAATATTTTTAATACCCATTAAATATTTTAAATACAGTTTAATACTTTTGATTAACTTTAAATACTTTTGATTGCTAAATATATTTTTTTATTATTTTAAATATAGGATTTAATACTTTTAATACCTAAATAATTAATTATGGTGTACAATATTTTGACATTGCGCACCCCTCGCTTTTTTCAATTTAATGGCTCTAAATTATAATCTTAATTTGTAATACATACACAAATATTGATAAACAAAACAGAAAAATAAATACCTATTATAACGCAAAGTTTACATTTTTATATCTGAAGCAGCTGCTAATTTACAATCTTGACTAGTTATATATTTAATTTATTTTAAATGTGGACTTCAACCGCTATTTTTATTTAATATTTCATTTTGTAAAATAAATATTTCTTCTCGAAGCTTACTTAGACCACTTTCAATTTCTGCACTCATTGGATTACTCACCGCAAATGTGCGGAACTCTTTTAACAACTCACTAATATATTTTTCATCATAATTTTTTGAAGCATTTTGTTCTGGAAAATCTGGTGGACGGCTCTTAAAACATCCATTCCCTGTGGTAAAAGATTTAAGCAGATAGTGTAATTTCTGAAAAAGACAATAGTACACATTATTTTAAAGTTATTCTTATCGGTACATGAACATGAGGGTCAAGATTTATTTTTTTACTGATCTTTTGTTGATAAAGGACTATGTACACAATACACTGAAAAACGTTTTCGGCAAATTGTTATAATTATTTTAAATGTCGTAATCCTAAGCATATAGCTTAGTTTTCTGAAAAAAAAATGTGTGCGGTTTGTCAATTAGTTTCGGCGCTGTGGCAGTTCTTAGGCGTAGCCAAGAATCATAAACCACACAGGATAGTTACTTCTCGTAAGCGTAACGTCGCGGTCGCCGAACCCAAAGGTCAATGACCGGGTGAGTGTCTAAAGATTTAGTATTATTTACATTGCTCTGTAATAGAAATTTGCCTTTTAAGCATTGTTTCCGCAATATCCTTTAGTTTTTACAAGTGGTAATAGGTCACACAAGTTTGAAAAAGTGTTGTTCATGCATATTGAAACGTAATTAGCTAAGGAAAGAATTAAAACTTCTTTTATAACTGATATATTTACTTCTGCTGAAGTCTACATAACAAAAAACAATGTATGGGAATATGTGTGCTCTGTATAATTGCAAAAATAGTTACAAAAATCACTTGCCAGGTATAACTTTTCATAGGTTTCTAAAAGTAATTATTATGAAGAAACAGTGTGTACACCGGTGCAATAGAAAAATGTTAGCTATAGATATATTTGGATTCTTTATTATTTTTTTATTAATTTTTCAGGCAAGTTGTGTTTTCTTTAGTTTCATATAGCATTTTTTTTATTTTTATTTTTTGCTCTGGATTGTTGCTTTTTTAGTATTGATGCAAATCTCAACCTTATTAATTATTCTAAAAGTTATTTATACTTGGGGATCAGAAGCCTCTGTAGTTATTGAGTTTTTTGTTTCCATTTTCGTTGTAAAAGTGGTTATATTAAGGTATTTTTTGTCTTTTTTGTTTTCTCTAGAATACATTATTTTTTAATTTTGAAATATCTTGTTTTTTACTTTCCTAATTGAGAATCACTTTACCTATTTGCTTTTTAAATTAATACATTTAGGTACCTATTACGGAAAAGTACTTATTTCTAGGTAACGATTTGGGGTATCCTGTCATAAAAGTACACAATATAACAAAATTTCATGAATTAAGCGGGCACTCATAATAATATGTTTTTGTCTTGACATAATGTTAAATTCTTTCCTAATCATTTATTTTTATGCTAAATATGAACTTCTAAAATATTTTGATGAGCTATTGACCATTGCTTATTGACCGAAATTCATATGGTAATGTTGCTCTATTAGTTTAATATAAAATTTGTCGTAATTTATTGCATTAAAAACAAAATAACACCATCTAACAGCTAAACCATATTAATAGTAATAATAATAATAATAATAATAATAATAATTACATATTAATAATAATATTAATCTCCTATAGAAATAACGCAATAAACTTGTTTCGAGCACGCCAGGCGACGTCACTGCAGCAAAACTGACGGAAATAAATCGCCGATGTAACTATCCTGTGTGGTTTAAGGTTCTTGAGCCGTAGCATCATGAATTAAAATAAACATTAATATTCAAGAATTTGAGTCTGGAACGTAACAAATTGTTTAAAAATAAATTCCAATTGTTTTTAGTTGATATGGAAAAGAGAAAAAGTTTTATGTTGTATGGTCTACACAACTATATAAATATGACATAAAAAATATAAAATTAATTAATTAACTTATTTTTTGGATAATATTGATATCAATTAAATGTTTAAATATAAAGCTCAAGTACTAATAATTCAGTTGTCTGTAAAAAATTGTTTAAAAATGTTTGTTGTTATGGAAAACAGTTTTATGTTGTATGGTTTACAACTATATAAGTATGGTATAAAAAACATCATAATATTAATTAATTAACTTATTTTTTGGATAATATTGATATCAATTAAATGTTTAAATATAAAACTCAAGTACTAATAATTCAGTTGTCTATTTATTTTAAATTTTAGGTATAAAAAGACAATTTGAGTATTTTTACAAGTTTAAACACAACATATCTTTTGTACACTGTGTACTGGAGAGAGTTAAAATTCCGCCAATTAATACTAAATGTAAAAAACTATAGAAGTGAACTCATATTTTTCATTAAGTAATCTGGAATGTCGATTACAATTTTAAATTATCTAAGATTATATTAGTACTTATAAGTTTAATTCATTATTGTTGTAATTCTTTAATTATCAAAAATAAGAAATTTCCTAAAACCTTCACTCCAAACATCTCCCCTGATCTGAGTAACTGAAGTTTCACGTCTATTAAACACTTCTATCAATACTGAGCGATCGTAGTAGCATTTTGGTTCTTAAAAACACTAGTTTAATCCATGACAACTAGGATAAACAGAATCTAATAGAAATCTGTCGTTACATTGTTGTGTTACACTTGTGTCCGGACACAAGTCAGTAAAATCAGTTTTTTATATGAACATGATTGTACACTACAAGTCCTTTTATCATTTTGAACAAAATATTAGCTTTTCAACCTTTAGATCAAGAAAATTAGTAAAAACACATTTGTGTCCTTTTTTGTTTCTGCACTAAGGCAGCTCATTTGGAAGTGACAGGAGATTTACTAACCAACCAATGGTGACAATGTTTTTGTGTTAATAATTACATAGGAAATATGTGATAGATTTAGCGCAGATAAATTGCCTTCTTAAAAATAATGTGCCTTGGTATTTTAGAGGCCTTTGAGAATCGGCCATTAAAATAATGAAATCTCAGTCGTTTATGTCCAATTTCCAATAATCCCAATGATCTAGATATCCTCACACCAGGTCGCTTCTTAATGATATCTTATATGGAAGTATTACCAGAGGAAGATGTAAAGAACATACCAATACCGAGACTTTCCAAATATTACCAGCTGCATCAGAAGACAGCTCATTTTTGGAAGCGATGGACCACAGAATATCTGCAGAGAACAAGATGGATGTTGAAGGATCCACAAATCATTAAAGTTAGGCTCTTGGTAACCGGGTATATATTAAGTGTTGTTAAAAAATGAGCATTACTTTATTTTTAAATGTAACTCTATCGCCCCAGAAATATTATATGTGTACGAAAAATCCAGCGCGTCAGAAAATACTTTTCACCAAATCACCCATGATAAGCATGTAGGTCGTAAAACTGCGAGCGCTCGCAAGTTCGTCGTCTAATTTTTTATGGCAATCATGGGCCATATGTAACAAATAAAATCAAAAACACGTAACAAGTTATTTACAGTCCGCTATAGTAAATCATTTCACCCATTCTTTTGTTTATCACGATAGTTTTATTTCGCGATAAGCATATCCGTCTA